>JASDQU010200653.1:6141-19192 GCA_032191745.1 Picea mariana
TTTTTAATATAGAAATAAAATTTTTGAATTAATTAAGTATTTTCTTACTTTTCATAAGATTCAATAATCTAAATTGATTTCTTCATCATCAAATGCAAATATTATTGTTAAATTGTTTATCCATTATACTAAGTATAAACTTTTAATCAATTTGAGAGTTATTATCATAAGTCCTTATCAAAATAGTGAACCAACCTCAAATATGATCATTCTAATTATAATATTTTTATGATTTCAATTAACAACATTAATATGAGTGATTATACATAAATAATCACTCAAATCTTACTTTTCCATTCGCCCGTTTAGAGAGTATACTAATTATAGAAAAATTTATTCCAACAAGTTAGGTAGATTTTAAATTAATTAGTTGATAATTTAAAGAAAAATTTATTTAAATATTTAATAATGAAAATTTAAACTTAATTTATATTGAAATTATATGAAAATCAAAATTTTGTATATTAAAAAAAGAGAAATCATAATAATGAAAAATACTTATACTGAAACTAAATTTAAAAAAAAATAATATTTCAAGTTAAAATAACTTAGTGAAATTAAAATTTAGAAAAAACAAAAACAAATTCAATTTAAAATAACTAAATTTAAAAAAAAATAATATTTCAAGTTAAAATAACTTAGTGAAATTAAAATTTAGAAAAAACAAAAACAAATTCAATTTAAAATAACCTATTAATTAACAAAATGATGTGAGCCTTGGTATAAATATCATTGGGTATCCTCTATGTTCTTTGAAAACAGAAAATCAAAATTCAAATTTCCTCTTCAAACCTTTTCATTTTCAAATCAGAAATTATTAATTTAACATTATACTTTTTAAATTAAATTTAGAAGTTATTAATATATACTTTATAATAATTTTTTTTTAATATATTATTTAAAAAAAAAAAATAATTTTGTATTTTATGATTATTATAAAGTTATTTGGTTTTTGAATCTGAAAATAATAACCACATTGTGGTTCTGAGCACATTATGGTTCAAGTTTATATCTTTCAATACTACCCATCGTACATATAAAATGTGTTTACATATATTATGTAAATTTTAATATATTATAATTTTTTAAAATATATATTTTAAAATTTATTAATTTCTTTTTAATATTTAATATTGTAATTATAAAGTTACTTGAGTTTTGAAGTTGGAAAGGACAATTCCATCGTACATATAAAATGTGTTTACATATATTATGTAAATTTTAATATATTATAATTTTTTAAAATATATATTTTAAAATTTATTAATTTCTTTTTAATATTTAATATTGTAATTATAAAGTTACTTGAGTTTTGAAGTTGGAAAGGACAATTACTTGAAGTTGGAAAGGACAATTACATCACACTAGTACATAATCTTATATAATTGTGATTTTCAATACTACCCTATCTTATATATAATGTTTTGTAGTTGGAAAGGACAATTACAACATACACAATCTTATATAATTGTGATTTTTAATACTTCACTATTTTACATATAGAATGTTTTGAAGTTGGAAAGGACAATTACAACACAACTTTTTATATAATTGTGATTTTTAATATTATCTCATTATATAATTGTGATTTTTAATATTATCTCATTATATATATAAATAGAGTGATTGCTTGTTTTGTTGTGATTCATAGGTAATTTAAAGTAATTGTTGTGAAAAAAGATTTATGTTTAAATTTTTATGATCATTCTTATTCTATGTGATGGATGGTCATATGTTGCTCTGTTGTATTGATTATAAAATTATATAATATTAAAATTTATAATTATACATATTTACACTTTTATAAAACTTAGCTTTCATATTGTGGATATAAGTTTGTCATAGTCATAATTGACTATAAACTTTCTATTTCAACAAACATGATTTTATTTCACTTTTTTTTTTTACAGAAACAGATAAGGGTTTATAGATTATAATTCGACAAATAGGTTGTCGGGTGCATTACATACCACAGTCTAGCAGAAAATAGGAAAGCTTGCTTTGAGCGACACCTCAAGCCATTTTTACAAAATTCCAGAGGCTGGAAGAGGGTCTCGGGGGGACCCAAAGAGATTGATATAGTTGCCGTGAACAAGGAAGAAGATTACAGTAATAGTTCGGTGGACGGGCTAGTCATCGTCTGAACTCGCCTGGGCCTTTGAGGTGTTGGGCCAGGGTTTAGAGAGCTCCTCGACCTTCGTTTCAATCTTTCTTAGCCAGTGGCGCATCCCTCCAATCACATTTGCAATGTCTTTGAAGTTGACCTCGACTTCGCTGACTACTTCTTCTCTGAGCGCTTTGAGCTCTTGGTTTATGGAGTCCCAATGATTAGCTCCAATAGTATCCAGGCTGAGCATTAGGTTGGTCTGCTCCTTGACCGATCCTTTGATAAGATTGATTCTTTCTTCCACCGTGGGTTCAGGAGATGAGGGCGAAGCCATTGTCTCTTGCCTTCCTTTGCACCATGAATTCCTGCGATAATAGCTTTGGAGTTGGGCCAGATCGGTGAAGAACTGGATCGCCTTGGCCGATATATAGTTGAGCTTGCTTGCTGAGTCTCCTGGATCGGAGAGGTGCTCCATACCTTTTTTGTAACCTTCATCATCACGCAGGATGGATACTGCCCGCAAGTGGTTGATTTTTGTTCTGAAGAGTAGAGCGCGTGGATGTATATGCATAGCATCCAATCTATTCTGAGCAGATCCTCACATGACATCACAGAGGTAAGGCTCACGGGATTGAGGCATCCATGTACTCACCATTCACGTGGAGCATGTTCTTGCTCAGGAGTGAGCTTCTATTGGCCTCGACATCCGCAAGACTATTCAGGCTTATGAGAATATGATAGATTTTAAAGGAGGAAAATTTAGACAGGAGGAGGATTATCTTCGAGTAGATGTGGGCCAGCTGGAGGGTCTTTGGTTTCTTTTTATCGTTGATGGCCTGAATGATTATCCTGGAATCTCCGAATATTGATAGTCTTTGAACATGTCATTCCGCTGTTAGGTTTAGTCCCTACCACAGGGCGAGGATTTCAACATGGTTCTTGGAGTCCGTTCCGAGCCCCCATGCATAGGAGAGTTCCACCTTGCCCAACGGATCCATCAAAACCCCTCCCCCTCCTGTTGGACCGGGATTCCCTTTTGAGGCCTCGTCGAAGAAGAGACAATGCTCTTCTAGGGAGGAATGCCATTTTATAAACTCAAGGTCTTCCATTCTTATTTCCCATATTTCTTTTTGGGGGCTTTTGGGGTTTTCTCTGCTTGTATGGTTCGGGACATAAGCTATGAGCGAGAGGTCTTCCTCCGGGGTTAGAGGGGTTAAATTATTCAAAGTCTGATTGGAGTTCAGGGATTCACTCATCACGACTTTAATCTTTTGGGCGACCTGAGATGGGGTTCAACTTTCCTCCCAAAAAATTTTGTTGTTCCTTTCAAGCCAAACTTTCTAGAATAGGAATTTAGGAAGCCACATCCAACAACTTTCTAAGAGATTCTTTTTCTTCATGGAGAACTAGGAAAGGTACTTCCAGTTGCTTATCAACTCGGACAGGGACTGGGGGAAGCTGAAGCTTAAGGGGTTTAAAAAGTGAGTCCAAACTTCGGTTGTATACACACACTCAATGAAGATATGGTCTGTAGTTTCTTCGACTTCCTTATAGAGAGGACAGTGAGAGGGTCCTTCCCAACCTTTCTTCCTTAGATTTTCACTGGTGAGGGCGCTTTTGTGGGTTAAGGTCCAGCTGAACATATCAATCTTGGGGATAGAGGGGGAATCCCATATAGTTTTCTAGGGAGAGGAGTCGGGAGGAACATGAGGGATTGCTTGAATAACTTTGTAACCAACAGCTGCTATGTATTTCCCCATAGAGACCTCCAGCCTCGAGAGTCTTTTATCGATTTCTTGCAAGGGGACTTTCCTTGGAGCTCTTCCAGCAGGACCTTGGCTTCTACCTCGAGAAATTCAGGGTAATCTCCTAGGTTCCATTTTTTCCAGGGAGAGTTATCCCCTACCTCCCATTCCGAGATGTCCCAGAGGGTTTTGCGGTCGTTGTTCTGAAGCCAGATTTTAATATTTTCCATACCCTCCGATTGGTTTAGGGGTTTGGATCCAAGGATAAGATCCTCCCAAATGTTAATTTTCTTTCCATTTCCAGGGATCCAATGAAGATTTTTTTTTAGGTGTTCTAGAGCTCTCAGGAGGAGAGAAAAAATTGGTGAGCCTTTCAGAACTTTTGGGGGCCGTTCCAGGCATCTGTCTCTTTGCCCTGAGAAGTACTTTTTGCAGAGGGTTCTTTTACTCCATGTTTTTTTCCTTGATAGTGAGAGCCACAGAATTTTGGCCTCGATTGTCAAGTTTTGGGTGGCCACATATCGGATTTGCAGGCCTCCTTCTAGCAGAGGCTTTTTGATCTTGTCCCAGTTGATAAGGTGAAGTTTTCTTTCATTGTTCCTGCCTCCTTCCCAGAGGAAGCACCTCATCATTTGATCGATTTTGAGATTAATTGTTTTAGGGGCCAGGAGGATTGAGTTCTAGAAAAGAGGGAGGCTAGTTAGGACAGATTTTATCAGAACTACTTTCCCAGCCAGATTTAGCCAGTTTGCCCCCCATGCCAGAATTCTGAGCTTCAATTTTTCCAGGAGGGGCAGTCAGTGGCTTACTCCTGGGGATGTTTTGAAAAGGGGAACTCTCAGATACTTGAAAGAGTCCCAAGTAATTGTACCCTCAATTCCAAGAATTCTGGAAATGTCCGTGATTTCCCTAACCGTGCAATTCCACCCGAAAATCTTACTTTTGTGCAGATTGATTTCGTTGCCTGAGGCATCCTTGTACTTATCGAGCTCAAATTTAAGCGCCTAGCTGAGATGACGTTGGCTCCTCCAAGTAACAGGGTATCATCGACGAACTGAGTGTGGTTAATATGTTTGACGCTTTGGGCCATTTTTATTCTTGAAAGGGACTGTTCTGGAGGCAGTTGTCTAACTGGAAGTTGAGAACTGATGCCTGGATGGCGTAAAGCAGCGAAGACCTGGGACAGCCTTGCCTTAATCCCCTTGAGGCTTGAAAGAAATCTGTGGGGCGTTCGTTAACCAACGGGGCGATCTAGGGGCAGGAGACACAAGCTTTGACCCAATTTGTGAAGTCTTCCCCAAACCCAAGCTTATCCATGAATGCAAAAAGAAAGTCGAGACGAACTTTATCAAATGCATTTGCTAGATCTAATTTAACAATCATACCTTTCTCTTTCCTCCGACAGCTGGAGTGAATGGCCTCTTGGACCAGGATGATATTGTCCAGGATATGCCTTCCTTTTATGAAGTCTCCTTGATTTTCCAGAATTATTCTAGGGAGTAGATTCTTGAGCCTGTTAGCAATTATTTTAGTGATGATCTTGTACCCTGTATTGCACAAGGAGATGGGCCGAAATCTGCTAAAGTTGTTGGTTCCTTTTTCTTTGGGAATTAAAGCTAGGAAGGAAGAGTTTGTGCTTCCTCCTAGCTTGAGACACTTCTGTGATTTCTTGACCATTCTGAGAAGATCTTTCTAGATAGTAGGCCAACAGGAGATGTAGAACAGAGTGGTGAACCCATCCGGACCAGGGGCTTTGTCTGGATCCATTTGGTTTAAGGCTCTTCTTATCTCTTGCATGTTTATTGGAGCTGTCAACTTTTTATTCCCCTCAATCCCTACTAGCTTCGGAACCGAAGATAATGGATAGCTTGCTGGATCTAAAGCTTCAGCTTCCGGGGCGGTGAACAGATCTTTGAAATAGGAGTGCACAACTCTCTTTATTCCTTCAAAATCTTGGATGAATTGACCTTGGAAGTTAATTTGAGTAACCGAATTGAAACTCTTCCAAGCTTCCGCTTGCTTGTGAAAATAGGTTGTATTTTTATCCCCAGCTTGGAGCCAGAGATTTCTTGATTTTATTCTCTAGTACTCTTCTTCGGTTCTGCAGGATTTGTGGAGGGATTTTTGGAGATCAGACTCTTGGGATAAAGATTCCTTGGTCTGTGGGTTGTCTTCAGAGGCTTTTTGAAGTCGGTCCAGGGAGATTTGAGTGCAGATTTTTTCTGTGGTAGGGGAGCTGAAGTTTTTTGCCCAAGCTTTGAGGTCCCTTTTTAATCTACAGAGCTTTTCTTCCCAAACGAAGAAAGGGGAGCCTAGCATCTGTCTTTTCTAGGATTCAGAGATGAATTCCTGGAAACCTTCTTGGCTTGTCCAAAGAGGGCTAAAACGGAAAGGGATAGGGCCCAAATTTTCCCCAGGGTCGAGAGAAAGGAGGATGGGTTTATGATCGGAGGTGTAATTCGGAAGGATTTTTGACCTTGCCATGAGACCGAAAGTCAGGAAGGAGGATTAGACCAGGAATCTATCCAGTCGGGCTGCAATATGTCTCGGGCCAACCCATTTGTTGGACCATGTATATTTTCCCCGGTATGGCTTAACATCTTCTAGATCCCAATCAATCATAAGATCTTCCACCCATTCTCTTGCTGGATCGTGGACTGACGAGCCCCATTTTTTTTCCATGGATGAGAAGGTCACATTGAGATCTCTGACGATTATTAAGTTTCTAGTGTTATGTGCATTAAGGAAAAGCTTTAGAGAGTCCCAACATGTTTTCTTTTCTGACATAAGAACTGGGACGTAGAGGTTAAACAAACTTACCTGATGTCACGAATCTTTATGGAGCAGTTTGGTATAGACCAAGTGAGTGTTGCTTTCTTCATTATTTAGATCTAGTTTAGAGTTTATACCTCCCGAGGCTCCTCTTGCACTTACAACTTTTCCCGATCCTTTTTTTCAGAATGAATATCTTTCTCGGAGGAGGTCATCTTCCTCCAGTTTAGTCTCCTGGATTAGGAGAATCTCGGGTTTTGTCATTCAGACTATATCTCCCAGGGCATCTTCTTTTAATTTACTTCCGAGACCTCTACAGTTCCAGGAGACGTACTGCATTACTTGATGATTTGGAGGGTGGTGGCTCCTTTCAGGGCCTTCCCTTGCTTCCTTGTGGATCTACTGCTCATAATTTCAGGAATGGTGTGTTGGGCTCCTTGTGCTACGTCTCGGTAGGATTGTTCTTCTCTTTTCTTTTTCTCAGGTTTCCTTCCTCTTGATGGCCTTTCTGGTGTCCCATGAAAGCTACTTGATTCAGAGGTTCCTCCATTCGATTCTCCTCCAGATTCTGTGCTCAGAGTGATGTGTTCATCCTGCGATTTAGCAGGGTTTTTTGAACTTGTTGGATCGGGGACCGAATCAGGGGTTTCAAACGTCGTAGGGTCATGGAGTTGAGGGTCTATTTCTTTGGTTGATTTTGCTGGTCCTTCATTGACTTCTGGACTTGATTGGTTTTGCTTTTCTAGATATTGAGATTTTTTTTTCTTTTGGCTTTGTTGCCTTTCCTTTCTTTACCTTCTGCCAACCTTCGCCATCTTCTTTCGCTGAAGGCTGAGTTTTAGGAAAGTTCCTTTGGAAGTGGCCATGTTCGTGGCAGTTCCTACACTTGAATGACAAGTGTTCATAATCTAGCTTTTGGTAATGATGCCAGGTTCCTACAGTGAGTTTTACCGCTTCTGGGAGCCCAGCTTCGAGGTCGACTTCTACACATATTCTGGCATAGGTGTAATGTCCTTTGTTGTTGGCTTTATCGATGAATCTCCTGAGCCCGTTTCTGATCATTTGCAGGGATTGGAAGCTCTAGCAGTGGACCAGGAGATTTGGGAGGCAGACCCAGAGCGAGACCTCTTTTGGAACATCAACAGTCGGGTCGAAGTCAGGCGTCCATCTATTTAGATAAAGGCCTTGGGTGCCCATGAAATAAGGCCCACTCCTAAACATCAGATCATGATCTTCTTTCAAAATGAACTCAAATATAAAGAAGCCCCTTCCCACGGGGTAGCAGGTTACGCTTTGTTGTAGTTGGGGCCTCCAGTTTTGCTGGATCAAGTCGTCCATTTTCTTTGTCGAAGGCCATAACCCCATAAATTGGCCGACTAAGCCCCTCTTAGCCAAAACCAGGGAAATCTTGATGTGCTGGTCTTCCGGCAACGTTATTTCTGGGATCACGTCAAGTTTCTTGATGAATTTTGGGATGTAAGACTGAGAGGTTTTCTTACCTTGGGCATTGANGGGGGGGGGGGGGAGCCAATTCCCCACCCCCAGGCGCACTCATGGCAGCTATGTCCCTGAAACCAGAACCCTTGGTGGAGCCAAACCCTTGGTCGCGATCAAATCCGAGTGAATTAAAGTTTACTCTACATGCATGTTACAATACAATTTCCTTCGATTTTTTGATACCGAATTTATTTCACTTTTAACAAAAATAAACTTCTCAATTAAAAAATAATAATTTACCTAACTTCAATTAATATATGGATTATAAAAAATAGTAAAAAACAAGTATGGTAGAACATGACACCAAACTTACATGGAATTTAGTACTCAATTGCATGCCATTCAATATGTTAGTAGATGACACCATCATGTGAGCACCACATGTAATAATATTAGGTTCACACATGGAGTCGAGCTATATAACAATTGCTTGCATTATTCAAACACTCTCAATTCAATATAACTTTTTACCATATTTTTAAACCAAGATCACCTAATTTTAAAATATATTGTGGGATGTAGTATTATCTAAAACTACTTTTAATTGGCTAAGAACTCATCTTCCTTTGATGTAAGGAAATAGGTTAACAACACAAGTAGAATTCTAATATCTTATGGACCACTAACAAGTTATTTTAGGTGGCTAATAAATATTATAGAATTTTTGGTTCTTTGGAAAAACAACAACCTTAAATTATATTTGACAAACATATTTTGTATAGGGCAATATTTGATAAGTATGATATATATTCTAAACATAAAATATTTTTGAAGTAGATCACTTTTCTATTATATAATTAGATTTTTCTTCTTCTTGAGTTTTAAGCATGGGTCTTATCATGGTTAAGTTTTTTACAACCATAAAATTTCTTACAACTAAATTGTTGGATATGTGTTGTACTCATTGCACATAGGTATATTGTGCATCATAATTGAATCAAGGAGTCGAAGGGTGAATACCCCCAATAAGGGGGGCCAACGAGCCCCCCATAGAGGGGGTTTAAGGGAAAAACCCTTGAGATAATTTTTTTCATTTCATTATAGGTGGGTTTTTGCACATGATCTAATACCTTTTGTATTCTAATACTACTTAGTGGATTAGGATTGGGTGATGTTGTAGAATATACATTACTACAATACAAGGCACTAGCATAGAAATTCATGTCATATGGTAGTTTTTCTTTTTACACAAACTATAATGCAATTGGGGGTGTTATCGTTTGTGTAGTTTTAAAATCATATAGCATTGGTAGTTGTGTCTCTTGTTTTGATGAAATAGCATAAATGTGTCACATTAGTGTTGCTTGATACTCTATAGTGTATTATTTGTGTTGTACATGATGAGTCGCAAAATTACCATATTTTGACATACTCTTTTTCTTATTCTTAATCCATTTTCGCTTACAGATAACCCTATATTAGTCCATTTTAATGTTCACATGCAAAATATAGCCTCAATGTGTCTTCCATTTGCATCCATTTGCATCCATTTGCATTTTATTTAGTATTTCTATTGAATTTAGGATTAAACACTAAAAAAATAATGCATTTGCATTTATCTTTGAAAAATTAGTTAGTTTGTCAATTGTTGTAGGATTAGTTAAAATGTGAGATTGTTACATGATTAGTTAAAACTTGTAGTAGATCCATATCCTACGATTCACAAACTGGGTCTTCACGATTTTTGGTATGAGGAATTATCAAGTCAAAATACGCATCTCCACACAAAATATTTACAAACCAGTTCATATTTCAAGAGATATCAATGATTTAACATATCTATTGGCATTTACTCTTCCTCCAAATCTGTATGGTTAATAGTTCAAATTCCTCTTCAACCACCAAAGATATGCCATGTATTTGGGATCATCATTCAATTATATTGGATATAGAAAGAATCTTGGACCTATTGATAAGATTGGTTTTGAGTTGTATGGTTTTGGAATTATTTATGACTTGATTTTTAGTTGCTAATTATTAACAAATTGTTGTAACCACCTGAGAAATTTGTGGATATGCATTTAATATTTTTTTATTTCAGTTTCAAAGCAAGTTCATATATAAAAGATAATGTCTTCTTCATTCTATGGGAGGAGTCTTAGAGCAACAATCCAACTTATGATGGAATAAATCACATTTCATGAGATCTTGTTTTAGTGTAGATTGTAGTTTTATAATTTATGTAGTGTGTGATTAGATTAGTTTAGTTCTATTGTAGATTAACATCTGTACTTTGTTCTATAGAGAAAGGGATCGCTTTGGAATTATAGAACTTTGCTTGGTATACATTTTATTTTATTTCCATTTATTTATTTCTTGCATATGTGTTTTAACTCAAAATTGTTTAATTATGCAAGTGTGTTGTGGAAAAGGAAGTGCCTAATTCATGCATGATCGGTCTTCAAGTACATAATCATTGCCAAGGGCGATTGAGATAGCTTTGTATTTATGAAGTGTGATGTGTTTCATTTTCACAATTTCATTTCAATTCATAGGTTTACAATGAAATTTTCATTTCTTAGAAGCATATTAGATAAAATAGTGCAATTTAGGAAGTGTAAGCCTACACATATAGTGCATGACATCTCGCAAGCATTTGAAGCCCGAGTTGACAATTAATGCACAAACTCTTTGATTATTGAGGTAATTAATTAGCTTGTCATTTTGGTGTCATTGTTGAGGAGATGTACTTATTGTATTGGTTTTAGATGACACATCATATCGAGATCACATAGATGATGTTAGCTATAGACTCTAGAAGATATCATATATAGTGGTTTGCATTTAACTTAGAGTGAAATTAGGTCATATAGCTACATGAGTTAAAATTAAGAAGACTTTTCTGGTGCAATAAGAGCCACCCATCGTACTAGTCTCTTTTTTAGGAAGTTTGTAAAGAAGAAGAAGGCACCAGTGAATGCAGATTCAACTAGAGAAGGAGCCAAGGGGATGTAGAAGCCTTCAAGCTTCATTATCGGGTATGTGGTTAATCTCTATTATTTATGCCAACAATATGCAACATGTTGGGTTGATTAAGTTTTTAGTTTCATTTCATTTTAGTCCACACTCTTCTTTTCAATCTTCCCTTTTCATATTTTCTATTTTATCTTTCTTCCTCCTTATTTTTATTTTCCATTCTTTTGTTTTTTCCTATATATTGTCTTTACTTTTGTTTTTCATTTCTCTCATTATTGTTCCTTTATTTTCATTTTCCTACCTTTCCAAACCCACTTCTCTCCTTTACTCTTTTCATCCTCCCTTTTCATCATCTCTCCATTTCTATCCATTAAACCATGTTTCTTCATTCATCTTAGACCCTTTACAACCCTTGAGTCTTCATTATTGATTACATTTACCCTGTACCTAGTCTCTTTGATCTTAGATATAATGAAAAATGCATGCTACTCAATGAATTGACGATGGTTGTATTCCTTAATCAAATTTTCAAAGCCATCATCATACATGAATCATAATTTTATGAACAAAGTGTGGAAATTATTTTATGGATAATGTGACACTCCACGGACTCTCACAATTTTCCATGGTGGTTATGTTAGGTTCTCATTACCACATTTTGAATTATATATTTGATTCCTTTTTTGTTCTTGATTTGAGGTGTGTTTTTACAAATTTTACTACAGATCTCGTATAGGTCATCTATGATCTGGGTGTTTACAATTTTTTGTGTGGGAGTGTTTTGCATTGGTAAATACATGTCTATGAAGAATCACACATACCCATATTATCCTTTAGGGAAAAAAACTAATTTATCATACTCTTGCAACATTTAGATCATTGAATTCACAAAAAACAAAGTTGGTACAATCCATTTTTGGTAGACCAAATGAAGACATTTTAAAAACCAGTTTATGGTAACCAGTCTTCATACATAATTATTATACCAAAAAAAGTCACTGAAAAAGGTTTAAATTGGAAATCAAAACAACTCTCCTCTGCATACTTTTCTTCATCAAATTTGACTAATCAATTATTATTATTTTAAAAAATTGTTTCTATTGGAGATACCTACATTAATATAAATTAATATCCAATTGGAATCATATCAATATGTCATTGAATGAAAAATATGTGCTAAAAATGGTGATTGTTGGTATAGGAAGAAATTCACAAACATATCAAGCATGATGTTTCTCAACATGTTTGATACATCATTTCAAATCATTTTATAAACTTGTTTCTATTGGAGATATCCCTATGAATCCAATTTTATTTTCATTTGGAATCATTCCAATCAGACATTAGAAAAATATTTAATCAATGAAACATTGTCGGATAGTCTAGGTGGCCACCACTCCTCAACAAGTAAAAAAATGATTTTTTCTTTGTTTATATTTCCTTGGTTTCATTATATATATATATATATATATATTATTTATGATTGTTTTGTGTATTTATTAGAAGAGGAAATCATGATCACCTATCTTCTTTCATGATCTCACATTTTATTGCAAATAAACGTTAGTTTTATGCGGGTTCGGGAGGGATCAAGAAGATCAATCCATGAACAAGTGATTTTGAAGGCCACTTTTTTTTATAAATGAAGAAATGCCATTTAGAAATATTAACAAATAAAATGCAACATAAGGTGATGCAGAGTCCTTGATTGAGCCATGTTTGAAGTTCAATATCCTAGGAGGTTGCTATGGAAGAGTTTCAATTGTTGGTCAACAACAACACCAAATACTTTTCATATGGATAAAGATCAACACAAATGAAGAAATGATGAGAATACCAAGCAAGTACCAATTGTTGAGCTCTAGATCTACCTAAGTAAATTAGAGTGCATTTATTATCAATCCGGTGTTTGTAAGACTTAGAGGCATGTCCAAAGTATATGGATTTTAGAGATAGTTTTATCTTTTATGGAGATAACCCAAAGACTGATTCTAAGGCTGAAGGTGAAAGAGAT
>JASDQU010200654.1:3627-18974 GCA_032191745.1 Picea mariana
ATTAAAAATTTGAATCCTCCATCATAAACTTGACTTTAATAAATAAATTTGAATTTCTTACCCCCCTTCTTGTTACTTGTTCATTTTTTTTTTGACCACATCTTCTAATTAGATCTAGGTTGTAATTTCACTAGGTTGGGTGATATTTTTATTAGGGAAAAAAATGTTTTTAAATATTACTTGTCACATCATTCATTTTAAGGTCGTTTAGGTTTATTCACTTACCAGTTAAAATCGAGATGTTCCCTTGAGGACGCACTAGGTGCTCCAAGGGTGCCACTCGCCTCTTTCCTTTTTCCTTGTGTGACGTGCCCTTCAGAACACACTACATGCTCCAACGGTGCCACTCGCCTCTTTTCATTTTCCTTGTGTTGCGTGCCCTTCAGGATGAACTACGTGCTCTAAGGGTTCCACTTGCCTCTTTTCTTTTTCTTTGCGTGGTGTTCCCTTCAAGATGCACTACGTGCTCCAATGGTTCCACTCGCCTCTTGATTGACTTGGTAGACATCAAAAACCCCTGGAGTCAATACTCCTCCACNTCACATCATTCATTTTAAGGTCATTTAGGTTTATTCACTTACCAGTTAAAATCGATATGTTCCCTTGAGGACGCACTAGGTACTCCAAGGGTGCCACTCGCCTCTTTCCTTTTTCCTTGTGCAACGTCCTTGTGCAACGTGCCCTTCAAAACACACTACATGCTCCAACGGTGCCACTCGCCTCTTTTCATTTTCCTTGTGTTGCGTGCCCTTTAAGACGAACTACATGCTCCAAGGGTTCCACTCGCCTCTTTTCGTTTTCCTTGCGCGGTGTTCCCTTCAAGACGCACTACGTGCTCCAAGGGTTCCACTCGCCTCTTGATTGACTTGGTAGACATCAAAAACCCCTGGAGTCAATACTCCTCCACGTGATCTTGTGGGAGACTAAGGGCCTCTAAGGAATAAGGCCCCTGCCTTATTTCCCACCCCTTAGAATCATCATGAATGACTATCACAGTCTGCCCTCACGACATCGCGGGTCTTCTCAAACTAGGTAATCGTTAACCTACAGTTCGCACCACGACGGGAGTGCTAGTAGGCTATGGCAAGGCTTCTATCCACGCCTCTCCCTCAAGTCTTTGGTTGTCCTACATGACCCCTCTACTCCACATGTGAGTCTGGTCGGTAATCTATCCTCAGCCTGCATCCATCAACGAATCATGTCAGCAACAATAATCAATCATCATAACATCTAATCATATGTACATGTGTCACATCAATAACATTCAAACCCAACAGTCCTCTCCCTGACTCAATCCAGAGTCCAAGGGGTTTCATCAATGCCTATGCATCCTCGAGGTCCAAAGTCCTGCAAACTGAGGAGAACCCAGTCAATAGCACCTGTCTATGTCAATACAACAAAATAACATATCATCATATCCATAACGCCTCATAATCATAATCAAATGGCCAATAGTATAATAATTTTGATCACTTGCAAACAAGTTTCCTCAAAGATAAGTTTGCTCAGGGTGTGTAAGAGAGGGATGTTACATACACCCCCTCTTGCTTTAAACTTCGTCCCGAAGTTTCACAGTATAAGTTCTGAAATAAAGTGTATCACAATATCTTATGTCTATATATCAACAAAAAGGAAATTGTTGGCGCATATCATATGTGTCCTCCGAGGTCGCCGAGTGCGAACTATAGTTGTCCCACTGGACCTTGACCTGATCTATTGTTTGACACCTTAGCTTTCTAATGTGATGGTCCAGGATGTGTATTGGCTCAGGCGTGAGCACACCCTCATCATATACTTGCAAGGGACTCATGTCAATAACATGTGTAGGGTCACTAATATAATGTCTCAAAACATACGTGAAAAACATCGTTCATATGCCTCAAGGATCAGGTAAGGCTAGTCAATAAGCCATGAACCTATCCTTTCCAAAATATCGTAGGATCCCACGAACCTAGGATATAGTTTAGCACCCTTTCCAAACTTGATCAAACTCTTATGCAGTTTTACCCGCAAGAATATTCGATCGCCACATCGTAACTACAGTTGACACGATGCGCATCGGCATAACTCTTCTATCGATCATGCACTTCCTTGATCCTTTGTCTTATAGTTTGAATTTAATATTATATCTCTTGGATCACTTCTAGTCCCACCAGGACCCTATCCTCAAACTGATCCCAACTCAAGGCATTTGACACGATCACCTGTAAAGAAACTCAAAAGGAGCCATCTTAATGGTGCTTTCATAACTATCGTTATACGCAAATTATACTAGTGGAAAGAACTCTTCCCAACGCTTATGTTGGTCCATAACGTATGTACACAACATGTCCTCATGGATTTGGTTTGTTCGTTCGGTCTGCCTGTGTGTCTCCGGGTGTTACGCGGTACTAAAGTTAAGTTGGGTTCCCAAGGCCTCTTGGAAACTAGTCCAAAATCTTCCTGTAAACACCGATCCTCTAGAATATAATCCTCTTAGGCATGCCATGCCCTCACAATCTCACTGAGTAAACTCTAGCTATGTCCGGTGCCTGATACGTCGTACACACAGGAATAAATGAGCACTCTTCGTCAGAGTGTCGATTACCACAAAAATCGAGTCGTGTCTCCTTGCCGTCAGTGGAAATCCAACAATGAAATCCATAAAAATTCCCTCCCATTTCGATTTAGGGAACACGTGTGGCTATAGTAATCCTGCTGGATGTCTATGTTTAGCCTTCACCTGTTGACATTATAGACGTTTTGCCACGTAGTTGACTATGTCTACCTTTATTCCTTTCCAAAAGAATAAGGGTTTAGGGTCTTGTCTCATCTTCGTGACTCTAGGATGAGCCATGTACACTGCTCTGTGAGCCTCGTTTAAGATCAAAATCCTCAACTCGTCGTTCAAACGGTACGTAAATTCCACCTTTAAATCTCAATGATCCATCGTTGTCCATAGTAAATCCTTCAATTTTTGGTACCATCATTGTGTTTGTTCGATAAAATCCTTGACCTCTTTGTACCAGTCATCATCACATTGTAAAGTTATAATATTTTCACATAGATTCGTTTGAAGAGGCAATCATTGAAAACATGTGTGGTCTCTGAATCAATGGATCCGCTACTTTGTTCACTATCCCTTTTATGTAAGAAATCTCCAAATCATACTCGCTAAGCAATTCTGACCAATGTCGTTGTCACATGTTCAAGTCGCTTTGCATAAATATGTGTTGTAGTCCACAGTGGTCTTTTTTCAGTTCAATTTTTGTCCAATAAGGTAGTGTCTCCAAACTCTCAAGGAATAAACAATGGTTAACCACTCCAAATCATGTGCCGCATAGTTCTCCTCATGCCTTCTCAACTTTCTCGAGATGTAAGCGATCACTCAATCGTCTTGCATCAAGACTCCGCCTAAGCCTTCCTTGGATGCGTCAGTGCATACCAAGAAGTTTGCATCCATGTCAGGGACCTTCAGTATCGGCGTCGTTGTCAACAACTCCTTAAGCCTTCAAAATGCCTCCATGCATTTCTCGGTCCAAACAACTTCTTGTTCTTCTTCTGCAATTCCGTAATTGGATTTTCTATCTTTGAGAAACCCTCGATGAACCGTCCATAGTATCCCACTAAACCCATGAAGCTATGCACTTCTGGGACATTCGTCGACGTAGACCATTCCATAATAGCCTTGACCTTTGATGGATCCGCGACGAAAACTTCATAGAAGATGACATTCCCTAAGTAGTGAATCTTCGATAGATAAAAATGAGCATTTAGAAAATTTCCCAAACAATTTGTTCTCTCGCAGACACTGCAATAGCAAGCGCAAGTGCTCGCCATTCTCTTCCAACGTACGAGAGTAAATCAAAATATCATCAATGAATACTTGGACGAACTTGTCCTAATATTCTCGGAACACCCTGTTCATCAAACTCATATATACCCCAGGGGCGTTTGTCAGTCCAAAAGGTAAAACAATAAACTCGTAATGTCCAAACATCATCTTAAAGGCGGTCTTATGGATGTCATCCTCCTTGATCCATAACTGGTGATACCTTGATCTCAAGTCGATCTTTGAAAACACCATCGCGCCTTTCATCTGGTCAAATAGATCATCAATCTTTGTCAACGGATACTGATCTTCATCGTTGCCTTGTTCAATTGATAGTAGTGAATGCAGAGTCTCCACAAACCATCCTTCTTTCACATGAAAATAACAGGTGCTCCCCACGGTGACACACTTGGACGCAATATTCCTAGGTCCAACAACTCCTTCAGTTGCATTTCAACTCCTGCAACTCTGGGGTTGACATCCGATAAGGCATTCTTTCTATTGGTTCAGTCCCCAGTTTTAGGTCTATGGTAAATTCCAATTCCCTCTACATCGACATCCCAGGTAACTCATAAGGGAAGACGTCTGCAAACTCTCTCATCACCGAAAGTTGTTCTATACCTTCCACAAATCCCTTCTTGTTTAATGTAAGGATCGCATAAATCTTACATCCCTTATGCATGATCTTCCATAGCTGCAAGGATGAGATGAACCTCAAGGAGACTTCCTGGTTCCAACCTACAATCACATGGCTTTGTCCCTCATCATCGACCAAGATTAACCGTTTCATCTTACAGTTGAGTATCGTGTCATGCGATTCCAACCAGTCCATACCGATCACGACATCATAAAATCCTAAGATCGTGACGTACAAGTTGTCCCTGGTGAAAAAATATCCCAGGTTAAGGCTAAAGCCCATAAACTTCCCTCCAACCTTTTGTTCGGCTCTCGAAGCCATTTCTACAAATCTAAACTCATCTTGTCCGACTGACTTTACCTTAATTATTTTTAGCGTTGCATCATAAATGAAACTCTTGGTAGCACCGAGATCTATCAAAATACTAAGGGTCTGGTCAGCGACAGTAAGGATTATGTTCCTAAGGCATTGGTTGTCGAGGTGTAGTGAAAGTGGATCCTCTCTAGAAGCCACTATATCCTGGTGAAAGTCTAGCTGGTGTCAGATGTTGCTGCACACTAGATGACAGTTGTCTCGCGAGTCTCGCTGGAGTCCTGCTCTGAACCCCATTGATAAGCTCCTCCTCTTCTATGAGGGAATTCTGAGTGGCCTCATGTAAGGTTTGAGGCATCAAAATCCTAACCTTTGCATGAATGATGACATTAGGGCCAAACATGAACCTGTTGACCTTAAGTTTCTCGGTATTCAAGTGTGGAGAATACCGAAGCAGCTCCAAAAATGGGCCTCATACTCGAGCACCGTACGACTGCCCTGTCACAAAGCATTGAAATGGTTGAGATGATGCTCATTGAATTCCTCAGAAAGATACCTCTCTTGGAAATGTTCCTCGAATAGTTCCCATGACACGTCTTTGACGATCATTTTAAAATGTGGTAGGAGCATCTTCCATCATAGAAGAGGGCTCCCCTTCAATTGAAAAACCGCCTTGCGGACCTTCATGCTGGAGGTCGTAACTGCGAAGCATGAAGGACAATGCCTTGCTCTCCAGCCATGCCTCGACAGCTTAACTATCCATGGCACTCGTAGACTTGAGAAATCATCCCTCTTGAGTTCTCGGTGAATGCTAACGGTACTGGCGGGGGCGCGCTGCGGACCCTCAGGGGTACATGGGGCCTGGCCTCATCTCATTACATATGGTGAATCAAGGCCTCTTACAATCTCTAGAAGGACCTTGTCAGACCATAATCATCCATTACAACAATTGGATCCAACCCGAGGACTTGTCCCTCCCCTTGGGGTTTAGACTCTAAGGGCACGAGCACTTCTGGAGGTGTCGCACCTCCTTCCACGACACCACGTTGCAAACCTCTGTGGCGTCCTCTAATCGAGATCACCACATGGACACGTTAAAGTTTTTAATTAGTGCTAGGTTAATACTCAAGGGTTTACTGCAGTGGAATTCATGGCGATCCATAGCTGCAGGGTTGAACTCGCTCTGATACCATATGTAACGACCCCATCGTTATGACTACATGCGACGCAACACAATTTTTTTTTTTTTAAAGATGGAAGGAAAAAATGACAACAATTAAACTACTGATCTGAAAATAGAAGGATGACTTGTTATGCTATGCAAGCACCCTCTACTTCATTAAAATAAAACTTTACAGGACCTTGCTCCATGTGTTAAAATATGCAAGATAAATTATGTGCCAAGTTTATGCATCTTCTTTTAAATGTTCATGTGTAAAGAAATGTTCTTTTAAATGGTTATATATGTACTTTAAATAAATACATAGCAACATAACTTGCAGCAAATAAACCATCAAACTCACAACAATAACAAGATGATAAAGGAGTTCACCCCTCTCTGGGATACATCTCCTTGAGCCTCCTCAATGGACTTGGCTCTCTGGGATTAATTTGTCAAAGATTCTTTTACAAGATGCTACTAAACTCCAATGGAAATTCTGACTGTACCATTGGGATCAGAATACATAAAAACCCCAAAAATGACTAATAAAACTCTGAAAATGAATTATGGCTCATCCGAGCATGACCTCTTCTACATGTGGCCTTAAGCTTCCCTGAGCTTCTCTGTGGAAAAAACACTTGTAAAAGTCCTCAAATGGATCTAAAACCTATCCCAAAGTGTTCATAGCATAATAATTAGCCAAAAATGATTATTCAATTACAAAAAACAAACATAGGCTCATCTGAGCATGACCTCAAACAATGAGGGCTTCAAGCTCCCTAGAGCTTCCTGAAACTTCAATGGTTAAAAACCTACAAAAGAAGCCTTCAAATGGCTTTGAAAATAGTGCCAATGGATTCAGAATGTCCAAAAACCCCTAGCTAGGCTTTTTCGGTACCTCATTTGGACAAAAAATGAAGAAGATAGGCCTCCTGCCATTTTCTTCCTTCAAGCTTGTTGTCTCTGGTTCGCCAAAACACACCTCTGTGTGGCCAACCTAACTCACACGCATTTTTACCTGCTTAAACCCAGCACCGAGTGCAATCGCATAACTGTGCAAACTGTAGGACGGTTAGGGCGCGTCTAGCCCCTAACCGCCAAGCCCGTGGACATATGGGTCACCATGTGACCACACCCGCACATACAAAAAAAGGCCACGATTTTAAATGTATAAAAACGCACCAAGTGGCCATGTACGCGAACCTGAATTCATTTGAAAAGGTGCATGGGGTTTCAATGGTTATATGGCAGTTTATGTGACAGGGGGTTGGGGTTTAGCCCCAGCCCTGTCCGCGCCCAACTCAACACTAATTCAAACTTTAATATATTTAAAAACATACATATGTTAAGTAACATATGGCGGCGCGTTGGTAGATGGTCGTTGCCAAAGATTTGACTACGGTGGGAGGTCCAGGGTTCGACTCCCATGGACTCCATAGACTTTTAACACCCAAACCAATAATAGGGTGCCACGTGGCAGCCCACGACTGGGCCACGTGGCACCTTACCATTTGCAAAAATAATGCCACGTGTCTCAATATCATTTGCCCATATCTGTCAAACCGAAACTTGCCACATCACCATCTACCACCTCAGTGTACGGATGTGCCACATCATCGTACAGACGTGCCACGTCAACATCCGTACGGACTTTACGGACTGCATAGTCAGCACAAATTTTTTTTCCATGTTTGGTGATTCGAACAGATCACGATATCTCTCTCATCCGACGTCCGTTTGAACCCAAACAAGTTGCATTGGGTTCGTGACGATGAGGGCTATGCACCTGTTTGTTTTGAGGCAATTCCGAGAACTTTTATTTTTGAGCTAAATTTTGACCCCTGGTCCAGATTTTGATCAACTACACAACTTGACGACTAACACGATGCATGCAGATCAAGAAACAAACAACAAAAACTCAACATGCTTGCACATTAGGCAACTGGATGAAACATGTGATAATCAATAGACCGATAGAATCAACTACCTGCCCGACACAAGCAAGACAATGCCTACCAGCTAAAGAACAACATCATCAACCCGACACAACGGCTTCGACGACCAGTAACTAGAAACTTCTACGATGCACAAACCAACACATTGAGGCATTATAGAATCAATTACAAACATCAATTACAACGAACAACGCCCACCTCGGGAAGCACAGACTCTGGCCAGGTTATCATTTGCCTCTATCCATCAGGGCGTGCAATGATCCCCTCATCAGGAATCATGTTGCCATCAGGTGATAGGCGTGACAGTAACCAAGGCGCAACATAACATAGCTAGACCATAACCCGAGGGGAAACCAACGCACTAGGAGACCAATTTAACTGACAAGAAGACTATACCCATGCACCCAAGCAACAAGTTGACAAGATGCAAGGTGACATCACTCAAATTAAAAATGTGCAAGCTATTAAACAAGCCAACAACCATAACCCATTATCTGTTAAGCATGATGTCTAAGTGCAAAGGAGTGAACTATTCTAAAAGTTATCATTATCATAAATGTTATCATAAAGGTGAACTAATATATTCTCTTAACAAAATCAAATACGCTTGTCAACAAATATACATTGTCCATTAAAATAAGTGAACTACTTAACATTAAAAAGTGATCTTCGATGCTTATTAAATTGAACGACTTAACATAATATAAATGAACTACACTATCTATTAAATATTCGACATTGATGTCTAAATTATTGCTATCTAAATACACGATATTGCTGCCTAATATATCATTGTTGTCATCATATGAGATGATGTCTAACATATCAATATATATATACGTTGTCCAACATATAAACGATGTCACAAAAATGAACGTTGTCACAATAGATAAATGTTGTCCAACATATAAACGCTATCAATATGTATGTAAATCACAGTCAGTGCTATTTCAATTATAAATATCGCAAGGGATATATACAAGGATATATTGTGATCATTAAATCACTATCAATATATTGCAATCACTAAATCACTATCATTATAATCGCTATCATTATATCAATACAGGGATAATTGTCATCATTAAATTGTTGTCGATATATATGTGAATCGCTATCAATATATGAATTTGCTATCTTTTAAATATAAACTTGTTGTCTTTTGAATGTCTTTGCTGAGTTAATACGATATGTTGTTGTTGTCTATTTAAAGTATGGTACCGCAGTCTAGTAAATACATGAAAATGTTGAGTTAATATGATATTCAAAATGCAGAGCATAATATCTCTATCCCAAAAAAACGCTAACATTAATATAAGAACGTTGTCTATCATATTCCATCATTCACATAAAAGAAAACACTGTCATTACATAAAAAATGTTGTCTAAATAAAATGTATGATATATTGTCCATGCAATAAATAAAATCGCTTAAAATTTAGGGAAACATTGGTATATATATACTGTCCATGCAATAAATAAAATAACTTAAAATTTAGGGAAAACACTGGTGTATATATATATATTGTCCATACAAATAATAAAATCGCTTAAAATTGTCCCCGAGGTGTAGGACAATCGGTGACGGAGTGTGTTGTTAAGCCACTCCGTGTTGAAAAGTCACCGGTTCGAAACCTGCGAGGACAAAAAATCCATCCATGTTAAGGGTTGGTGTGGCTCAGGCCGGGTGCGATCCCCGGGTGATTTTGACGGCTTAGATGCCCCTGAGTCACGGTTTCTCAAGCCAAAGGTTAATCCCGATGCCAAGAAGGTCCAGACCAATTAACAAACAAAAAAAAATAAAATCGCTTAAGATTTAGAGAAAACACTGGTATATATATATTGTCCATACAAATAATAAAATCGCTATCATAAATGAGAAAGCTATATAAAATCGCTCTCATAAGATTCAATTCATAGTCACAAGATATGCATAAAGTTGTTGTCATAAAGATTCATTTCGATGACATTAAAAATGCATTCAGACTCTACCAAAATTTGGATTTCTTCTCAGAAAATTCGTGGGGTGAATATAGTTAAAGGCGATTTCAAAATCTACCAAAAATTTGGATTTCTACTCAGCAAATTCGTGGGGCGAATACAGTTAAAGGCAATTTCAAACTATACCAAAAATTTGGATTTATGCTCAGCAAATTTGTGGTGTGAAGGTTGAGTAAAGACTCCAAGAAAACTCATAGGTAATCAGTCACAAGGAAACGCAGAAGTAGTCAATCACCAGAAAACACATATGCAAATCAATCACCAGAAAAACGTAGAGATTACCATTCATGCACAAAGATTTATCAGAGTTTAAACAATTAAAACGAGAGTGTAATCGGATTTAATCAATCAAGACGCAGAGTTTAATCAAAGTTTAATCATAGGAGAAAAACGCAGAGATAAGTAACAGATAGACAATTGGGCGAAAAAATTATCCTTCACTCATCATCCATGCACAGGAAAGCAGGGCATTTGAATCTATAGGTATTTAAAAACCGAAGTGACGATCGTCAATTCGGCTACTGGACGACTGCTTAGGCACAGACTAATGACTAAAGGGATAAGGTAAAAACAAAAATTTATTCATAATAATCAATAAAACAAATATAGAAAATTCATAGCAATCAGAGTTTGGGTTCGCCAAGGGAATCAATTCAAAATGCAGCGAGCATAAAGCTAGGATGAATATAAGTTCATTGATTATAAAATTCTAAGTAAAACATAATCTTTACATAATATAAGTACAGTAATGAAATCATAGGAACAATATTAAACTACCATTCAAAAATATACGCATGCATGCCGTAGCCAAATACGAAAGCTCTGAGTCGTTGTCCCGCGTGTGCTTCATCCAGCTCCCGCTTTCCGACCGATGTGACCTCACCGATACCAACCGACCAACGCTAGGGGTACTCTCCTTCCCCCCGATTCCCAAAGGGGCCACACACATAATACCAGAGAACCCCTAGCACCCATCTCGCCTCGCAAGGTTGAGCTACCACTCGTTACCTGAGCTGGGTATCCCAACTCCCATAAGAGAAGTTCAATCAAGACAAAAATTCAACAGTGTAACGTTACGCATAAAGATGAGGTCCATACTCCTCCTCCTCCATCATTTTTATAGAGTTTTTAAGTGATTTCTTTCCCAAATTCCCATTAAATTCCTTTTTCATTAATTTAATCAGAAAAACCTTCCCCCATACACATGTCACCCATCCCCTAGTTGCACCAGAAAATTAATTTTATTAATTATTTAATTATTCCTATTTCCCTCACCCACCTAAAAGCATTCCTAAAAACGCTCCTTGGTGTCCCAATATTCCCTTACAAATCTTAAATGATTTATGCCTTCTAATTCCTAGTTGAGTTAAAAAATAGCAAGTTCTCAAGGAAAGATTCCTTACTAAGTTAGACATTCATCTTTTTCTTTATGTTTCCCCTTTTTTTTAGGTTTCCCCCTTTTCTTTAAGTTTCCTAATTATTTTAAGTTTCTCCCTTTTTCTTCTTTAATTTAAAATTAAATTAGCAAGTGTAGATAAAACAACCATTTACCCTCTTTTCTTTTTATCTAAAATTAAATTAGCAATAATAGATAAAAACAACCATTTCCCCCCATTTTTTTTTTAATTTTAATCCTCCATCATAAACTTGACTTTAATAAATAAATTTGAATTTCTTACCCCCTTCTTGTTACTTGTTCATTTATTATTATTTTTTTACCACATGTTCTAATTAGACCTAGGTTGTAATTTTACTAGGTTGGGCGACATTTTTATTAGGGAAAAAATGTTTTTAAATCTTACTTGTCACATCATTCATTTTAAGTTCGTTTAGCTTTATTCACTTACCAGTTAAAATCACGACGTGCCCTTGAGGACGCACTAGGTGCTCCAAGGGTGCCACTCACCTCTTTCCTTTTTTCTTGCGCGACGTGCCCTTCAGGACATACTACGTGCTCCAAGGGTTCCCCTCGCCTCTTTCCATTTTCCTTGCGTAATGTGCCCTTCAGGACGCACTACGTGCTCCAAGGGTGCCACTCACCTCTTTTTGTTTTCCTTGCGCGACGTGCGCTTCAGGATGCACTATGTGCTCCAAGGGTTCCACTTGCCTCTTTCCATTTTCCTTGCACAATGTGCCCTTCAGGACACACTACATGCTCCAATGGTGCCACTCGTCTCTTTTCGTTTTCCTTGTGTGGCATTCCCTTCAAGACGCACTACGTGCTCCAAGGGTGCCACTTGCCTCTTGAATGAATTGGTAGACATCAAAAAACCCTGAAGTCAATACTCCGCCATGTGATCTTGTGGGAGACTAAGGGCCTCTAAGGAATAAGGCCCCTGCCTTATTGTGTGCCCTTTAGAATCATCGTGAGTGACTGTCACAGTCTGCCCTCACGACATCGTGGGTCTTCTCGAACTTGGTAATCGTTAACCTACAATTCGATCTACGACGAGAGTGCTAGTAGGTTGTGGCAGGGATGCTTTCCACACCTCTCCCTCAAGTATTTGGTTGTCTTGCATGACCCCTCTACTCCACATGTGAGTCTGGTCGGCAAGCTATCATCAACCTGCATCCATAAATGAATCATGTCAACAACAATAATCAATCATCATAACATCTAATCATATGTACATGTGTCACATCAATACCATTCAAACCCAACAGTCCTCTCCCTGACTCGATCCAGAGTCCAAGGGTTTTCATCGATGTCTCTGCATCCTCAAGGTCCAAATTCCTGCACACTCAGGAGAACCCAGTCAATAGCACCTGTCTATGTCAATACAACAAAATAACATATCATCATATCCATAATGCCTCATAATCATAATCAAATGACCAATAGTATAATAATCTGGATCACTTGCAAGCAAGTGTCCTCAAAGATAAGTTTTCTCAGGGAGCACAAGAGCGGGATGTTACAGATTATGCAGTATGATTCAAACCAAATTTATTTATGATGGGGTTTATATTTTTCTTTTTTTTTATTTTTTATACTCTCTTTTCATTTTTTTTCTATTTTGTCCTTTTTCTTTTCTTTTCTTTTTTCTTGTTCTTTTTGTAAATCATTTGTAGAATAAAATAGTATTTACAATGAAATATGACTAGAGGAAGAAATTTCAATCACTAGGTGATACTATGAAATATAGGGTTATATTAGGTTGTATCCCTTCATTTGTTGGATAATAATAAAGTAAGGACCTGGAAATTTATCTGGTGGAGGTAGCCCACACTTAGTAAACCACGTATATCTGTGTCTCTATTGTATTGTGTATCTTCTGTATTTTATTTCCACATTTGTTTTATTTTATTGCTCTGCGATCCTGTTTTTCTAACAGAAGCTGCTAAGCAGAAAGTGTGGAAGGATGCCATGATGGAAGAGTACAAGTCCATCATGAAGAATGACATGTGGTAAGTTATTCCAATACTATAAGGGAAGTCACTAGTGACTTCCAAGTGGATCTACAAGATCAAGCTTGCTGCAGATGGAAGCATAGAGAAGTACAAAGCGAGATTTGTGGCTAGAGGATTCTCCTAGAAAGAGGGAGAACATTATGACGATACACTTTATCCAGTATCCAGAAGAAGTGTACATAGAGTAGCCACAAGATACATGAGAAAGAGTCTCATCTCTACAAATTGAAGAAATATGTGTACCAGCTTAAGCAGGCAACTGGGGCATGGTATGCCAGAACAAACATTTATTTGATGAGCTTGGGAATGGTTTCCCCTTGATATTAGATGGCCTATTTTTTATAGGGGATGAAAAGCTCATAGATGGGTGTAAGTGGGAGCTCACTTCAGAGTTTGAAATGAAGGATCTAGGTTTGATGCACTATTTCTTAGGATTAGAGGTGTGGCAGAGGCCAGATGATATTTTTCCTTAGCCAAGGAAAATATATAATTGAGATACTGCAAAGATTTGGGATGATGGACTGCAGGTCCATGGCCACACCTACGATTATGAATATGAAAATCTTGAGTGATTCATCTTCATATTTGATTGATCCCATGATGTACAAACAATTGATCAAATCATTGATGTACTTGGTTAACACCAGGCCGAACATGTGCTTTACAGTGAACACCTTGAGTCAGTACATGGTTGATCCTAGACATGTACATTGGATAACAAAAAATCTTGTGTTGAGGTACCTACATGGTACAGTTGGATATGGAATTATATATGTCTTAGACGGTGAAGTAAAGTTGCAAGGTTATACAAACTCTGACTAGGCAAGGACTGCAATGGATAGGAAAATCACATCTAGATGTTGCTTGAGTTTTGGATCATGTATGATCTCATGGTTAACTAGAAAATAGACGGCATTGGCACTCAGTACAACAGAGGCAGTGTAAATTGCAGCCAGTGTTGCAAGCCATGAAGTAGTGTGGCTTCAGAAGTTGCTTGCAAGTTTATTTGATCTAGAGTTGGAGCCAACTTTGATATATTGTGATAATCAAAGTTGTGTAAATATTTCATAGAATCTAGTCTTTAATTACAAGTAAAAGAATAGAGAGATAAAATACCATTACATTYGAGACATGGTGCATAGAGGAGAAGTGGAGCTMCAATACATATCCACATATGAGMAAATRGCGAACATTCTCACCAAGTCTCTATCTAGAATGAAGTATGAGTACTTAAGATACAAGCTTGGCGTGGTGTAGAATTTCCACCCTCATTGAGAGGGAGGTGTGATATTTCTCCTCCATCAAGCTTCCCTTTTGGCAAAGGGTTTCCCAGATCAGTCATGTGGAGTGACTGAGGGAGTAATGTAGTAGTCTTTCCTAGTAGATGGGTGTGAATGAGACTACTAGGAGAGGAGAAACATTATAGAATAGTCATGGAGACTATTGGAATGCATGGTAGTAGCTTTGAAGCTACTAGTTGATTGCAAATTATGACTATGGTTTATGGCGTGGTAGTAGCTATGTGCTACTAGTTTATTGTTGCATAGTCATGGAGACTATTGGAGTGCACGGTAGTAGATTTGCAGCTACTAGTTGATTGCAGATCATGACTATGGTTGATGGCATGGTAGTAACTATCAATACTACTAGTTTATTGGTGCATAGTCATGGAGACTATTGGACTGCATGGTAGTATCTTTGTAGCTACTACTTGATTGCAGATTATAACTACGGTTGATGGCATGGTAGTAGCTATGTGCTACTAGTTAATTGTGGCATAGTCATGGAGACTACTGTATAACATGGTAGTATCTTTGTGCTACTAGTTGATTGCTACGTAGTCGTGAAGGAATGGTAGTAGCTTTGCACTACTAGTTGATTGCTGGAGAGCATGGTAGTAGCTTTGTGCTACTAGTTGATTGCTATGTAGTCGCAGAGACTAATGGAAAACATGGTAGTATCTTTGTTCTACTAGTTGATTGTTGGATAGCATGGTAGTATCTTTTTACTACTAGTTGATTGATGCGTAGTCGTGGAGACTACTGGATTACATGGTAG
>JASDQU010200659.1:4056-14109 GCA_032191745.1 Picea mariana
CTTTGATGCTCTGACGATTTTGCTTGAGTGTGTAGGAACAAGTCATACAAGAGAAGTTGAGGTTCTCATGCACTTTACGGTGAGCACATGTCTCCATGTAGGAGCCAGATGTTACCCCCACAGGCCATGGGTAAATGAGGATATCATGTTTCGAGGCCCGCAAGTAGAAAACATGGAGTGTCGAGATACCGATTGACCAACAGATCCCATAGGGCCCCTCCTACTCATGATTTATTCATCGTTCATCACTAGCAACATAGCAACATCCACCACATCAGCTTGGTCCAAGAAGACAACAAGTCTTACTCCATGAGGTAACAATTTCGGTGTCATGGTAAGTTTCATTTTAATATTTGAAGCATTTGAGCATGTTGCAGAGAATCCTTTCTTGATTATAGAACGTTTGCTTGGAATTTATACATTTTTTCTAGTTTCACCTTGGTGAGTGACATGGTCTCTTAGTAAATAGGTCACCCTTAGGAAAATGGTTTCTACTGGATGGTTCTTTGAAGGGTCATCGTACCATTCGTGTCCATACTTACCACCTTCCATCGTTCTACCCCTTCATTTCCTTATCTTTTGGGTCTCCAAGTTCATTGACCCAAGAAGGAATTGTACCTCATTTCATGGGAAGAAGGGGATGACGACCTAGAGGTATATTACAGCTTCTATAAAAAAATAATAAAATGATGCTAAAAAGAAAGTGAACATAGAAAATAAGGACCACCAAAAGTTGGTCCAACTTGATCTCTACTCATTCAGTGCTCACCTCGATCCCAAAAATAATGCTAAATCTTGGAAACCCTTAAAGGGGGGCCCTTAAATTTGCAAATTATAAATGAAAGCAGGGATTGGAAAGATGGAAAAAAGGGGTCTGGAAAAAGGTGGCATGCAAATATTGGGTAAATCAAGAGAAAGTGCACCCTCTACAAAGGCACCCATAAATGAGACAATATGAACCCTTGTATGTCAAGGACCCCACACCTAGAAGTATTTCCCCAAAATCCACCTCACACTCACCACATCATTTAGATAGGATCCTCTTGGGAAACATCCCTTGACTTGGGGATTGGCTTACCCAATAGGGAACCATGACACCCCTCCCATACCTAAATTAGGAAAAACTTATAAGGCCTTTGAACATATGTTTAATTTGAAAAAGGGGGTTTGATGCACATGTTTGGGTGGTTCTTGTATTAGATATGGATTACTTGGAATGATTCTTGTGATTTGTGTACCCTTGGAGGGTGCATATGTTTTTCTTTGTAGGACCTTTCCCAATGAAAAAGTATTCATGTGGAGATGACTTCGTTCGTACCTCCATGAGGGCTTTGGAGCCCAATGATGGATTCTAGACCCCACAACTGGGGCACATGAGATCATGGATGTTACACCTTGGGGATGGAGGGCGTTGCCTTTGGAGGTGCCTTGGCATGATCTAATGATGAGATCCCACCATATTCCACTTGGACATCGGCCTTTGGAGTCCTATATGTCACATGCCTAGCCCATGACGTCACCCTTGGAGGGCTAGGGATTGAGGAGATGGTTCCATAGATGGTTTCATGGAAGAGGACACTTGGCACAATACTTTGGTAGATGGATTGATTTATGTCCTTGGGAGGCCCCACGTTCCACCTTACAGCCTCAATGTCACCCTCCTAGAGCTCAATATCACCCCATTAGGGCATGACATCACCCTTTTAGGGTTTTATCTTATGTAAAATTTAAATTTTTGTAAATTTATAGGGGAAAATTAAGAAGTAGCCCCCCTTGTGAAAAGACGTGACTTTTCAATTGAGTATTTTCATGGTTAGGATTTCCCATTTAAATATGACTAAACAAAGACTCATTTTAACATCACAACTTTTCCACACAAAAGTGAGAAGTGGTCTGAAATTTTCACCCTTTTGGGGTTATTGGTCTCTTTCATGTTGATTTTTTGGTAGTAGTGGGAGGTATTCCCTCCTGGACAACTTTTATTTGAGAAGAAGAAGATTCGAAGAAGTCAAAGGAAGACCATTGAACAGTTGAATAACACCACAAAAGAGAATTTGACCCACAATAAAAGAATAAAGTGGAAATATAATTTCCAGGGAGAGAAGTCGTCCCACAGAAATAATAAAGTAATATTGAAGACCCCAGAAGAGACATCGGCCCCACAAGAAAATAATAAATATCCAGAATGAGAAGTCGGCCCATACAGGGTGCCCAGATTAGTATAAATACATGCTGGATCATTTCATTTTTACCAATAGAYAATTCTCCTTCTGTAGTGCGCACTAGGCAGCTAGCAGTTGCAGTTGTGACARTTTCACTATTTCTAGTTCTCTCGTTCTCTTGGAGAGTGTGCCTCACTTGGGGAAGGATATTCTTGGTGGTTCTTGGTGTTGTTTGGTGCTATGCAGTTTCTTCATKCCCATTGTCAGTTGCGAGTTACCAGTTGTGCTCGTTTTGTGGCGCGCTATCTTGCTTTAGTGATGCGCCTATCTTGCACCAATTCTGTGGTGACTCAGTTGTCTACCCTCACTAGGGTTTGAAAAGAAGAAGAGATAAGTATTTTTTATCARGGTTTMTTAATTATTGGTTTTCTATTGTGAATAGGGATGTTTATGGTTGTATTGGAATATTATAAAGATTCTCTCTAATAAAAGTTGGTTGGGTTTTTCCYCGAGTTTTGGGTTTTCCCAGGATAAATCTTTGTGTCTTTTCATGTTTGTTTATCTATTTATTATATATTTCAGTATATGGTTATTGAATGTTAAAAKAAGATCAAATTMTATGGTAAATCTAATGCTAACAAAGTTTTATGAAAATCTAACATGGTATCAGAGCAGGTTTCCTTCAGAACAGTCTAACCACTGGAAGGAAGATTGTGAAATTTGCCACATTGTTAAAATTTGTTGTTGCACAGTTTTCTTTTTTCAATCTCATTGAGCGCTTATTATAAAGTAGATTGGGACAAATTTTAGCATAGATCATCTCCCCTTTCCCTAGCGCACCTTCTTCATCTTTTAGATTGACTTTTCATCTAAGTTGATTTTTTTAGGGTTTTAGGCAGGGATGATTTTAAGGATGGAAATTTATTTTAAAATGTAGAAACGTTGGCGAATCTTACTAATCCTTCATATGTCAACTATAAATGTTTGGCGATATTTTTGTAAACATTTTCAAATTTCTAAGTATTTTATATAGTTTTTATAAAATTTTGGCTATTTTTAAGGTAAAATAATTTCATCATATAGAATTTGGGCGAATAATTTTTAAAATAGCGAATCTCATTTTTGGAGAAACCATGGAAAATTAGACCATGAGCGAAATTTAGCCCCTAAAATCATCCTTGGTTTTAGGCTTGTTGACATTTTCCTGGACATTGAACCTTCATATTGATATTTCTAAATTTTTCTTGTGGATGAATGTCTTAGATTAGAAGAAAAATATGGATGGTGCACTCGTATATAAAATGAGGGATTTTGTAGGGGATGTACATTTGGCAAGAGGATATTTACCCAAGCAGTGATAGTAGATCCAAAGGGATCTTAGATCTAGTGCACTCAGAAGAAGCCCAAGAGTTGGAGGAAGCAGTGATGATGTCTTCTACAGTATATAACAACTCAAATGACAACACCGCCTAGACTCCAAGTTTTCATAATAGGTTTGATATTTTATTACTACAACTTAAGGAAGTGTTGTAACTAGAACGACAATCTTTAGAAGACCATTATTGTTGACTACTATTGCTATCGAATGTTTAGTAACAATTGAATATTGTTGGTATGATGACCATTATACTCATTGTTCATTATTAATAATACAATTATTTATAAGCTGAGTTTATCTCATCTAGGAGATGTTCTTGGTTGTTGACCTTGTCCCAGACAAGTTATCTCATATAGTCCATTGAGGTTACCATGGAGATGTTGTTGTTCTTGTTTCTTGTTCTGGGCATGTTACTATGCAGGAATGATTGGTAACAACACTAGAAGACTATTGAAGAGCGTTGTTCTTATTTCTTGTTATTATCTTTTGTTTTGGCCCTTGTCCCGGGAAGGTCACAGGTGATAGCTCTAAGAAGGAACTATTGTGATGATTTTTCCCGTTCTTGTTTTTATTATTGTTCTTATCATAAGAATGTTGTTCTTGTTTGCTATTTTCCCTTATTGTTTCTCTTGTTCCGAGAATGTCACAGGTGATAGCTATGAGAGGGATCTATAATGATGGTTGCAGAAGGGAACATATTAGATGGTCTCTAGCTGATACATGGTGCAAACTATCCAAACATAGATTTGTGTACATGAATGTACACATCCATGTAACGAAAGAGAAGAGGACGAATTCAGAACCTTCTAGAAAGAAGGGTACTTTTTACGGGATACAAAGTATCTCATATGGAGATTGATTATGAGGAGAAGAAGGCTCCAAAGGATGACCATACAAATCCCTCTAGTTCAGTTGATCATCTTCAAATCATATGGAAGAGTCAGCAGAGCCAGAAGGGCCTATCCAGAAACATTGTAATGACCAGGAAGAGACCACCATGGTCCTGTGATACTTAACAGGATGCAAAGGGCATGGATTTATAGGAAATTGATGATCCATATCATGAGGAGGAGTAGATGGCTCCACCAGTGGTGAGGTAGGGGGCCCCACCAAGTACCAGTTTAAAAGGAGCCAGAGTTCAAAAGGAGTCAACCCTTGGGATCTAGTAGGGAGGAGCAACCTCCCAATAAAGTTCATATGAGATCAGACTTCAAAGGAATTCAGCAGATGTAGAGGGAGCATATGGCTCCACAATTATATAGACTCAGAGGGAGTAGACCATGAGAAGACATTTTCTCCAGTCACTTGGTACACTTTTATAGAGACCATTACTTTCTAGAAAGAATTAATGATGGAATCTACTCCAGAAGAACATATCCTAGAAGATCAGAATGAGACGGTAGAGCCAAAGATACATGTAGATCCACCCAAAGAAATTATAGTTTCCAATAAGAGGCCAACATGGCTTCAGAACACTTTGCAGAAAGTTGAAGGACATGCAACTCGTAGAGGCTCTTTTAGAGGGAGAAAGAGACCACACAAGTTTTCTAGCCATGTGGCGTTGATGAGTAAAATCATTGATTCAGAACCTTCCACTTTTGAGGATGCTACTAAGCAGCAAATGTTTAAGGATTCCATGATGGAAGAATACCAACCCATAATGAAGAATGATGTATGGGAAGTGGTTCCGAGACTAGAATGGAATTCAATAGTGACTTCCAAATGGATCTACAAGATCAAGCATGTTTCAAATGGTAGCATAGAGAATGACAAAGTGTGATTTGTGGCTAGAGGATTCTCCCAGAAAGAGGGAGAATATTGTGAAGAGACACTTGCTCTAGTAGCCAGAAGAAGTGTACATAGAGAATCCACAAGATACATGAGAAGGAATCTCATGTCTACAAATTGAAGAAATCCTTGTACATGCTTAAGCAAACACCCAGGGCATGGTGTTCCAGACAGTTGTTTGATGAGCTTGAGGTTTACCAAGAGTGATGCAGATTCCAACCTGTACTACAAGGTTGAAGATGGTTGCACATTGATTTTGGTCCTATATGTGGATGACTTGTTCCTTATAGGGGATGAGAAGCTCATATATGGGTGCAAGAGGGAGCTCACTTAAGAGTTTGAAATGAAGGATCTAGTTCTAATGCACTATTTCTTGGGATTAGAGGTGTTGCAGAGGCCAGATGAGATTTGCCTTAGCCAAGAAAAATATACAGTTGATATCCTGCAGAGATTCGGGATGATGGACTGCAAGTCCATGGTCACACCTATGGTTACGAATATGAATCTCTTGAGTGATTCATCTTTAGATTTGGTTTATCCCATGATGTACAGACAATTGATTGGATCATTGATGTACCTAGTTAAAACCAGGACATATATATTCTTTGTAGTGAACACTTTGAGTCAGTACATGGTTGAGCCTAGACATGTACATTGGATAGCAGTAAAGCATGTGTTGAGGTACCTGCATGGTACAATTGGTAATGGACTTAGATATGTCTCGGACGGTGAAGTAAAGTTGCAAGGTTATACAAACTCTGACTGAGCAGGGAGTACAATGGACATGAAAAGAACATATGGACGTTTCTTCAGTTTGGGATCAGGTATGATCTCATGGTTGAGCAGAAAACAAGCATCAGTGGCACTCAGTACAACATAGGAAGATTATATTGCAGCCAGTGTTTTGTTGACTCTTAAAATTGTCATGAAGTCACCAGCATACTAATAATTGCAAGGCACATATAATTTTTGAGAAAACAATATATATATATATATATATATATATATATATATATATATATATATATATACTAAGTAAACTAATAAGTGGGACCCCCTATAGTGTTCATTAAAACATCAACTAAAGGTAATTTCATTTTGTAATGTGATAAGATGTCTTGAATGCAATTCAGAATCCACATATCTACTTAATGCAACCTTAATTCAACACTACTCTCGACTACAGGTAAATTGTGACGGGTTGAAGGTGACTGAAAATTAAAATCTCCTCTGCATGGAAATATGATTTGATGCAGAAATATTGGTTGATAAAAACCAAAAAATACATTAGCCAAAGAATTAAAAAATATTCCATGGAGGCATAACCAAGGGTTTCACTCCTTTTCTTATTTCAATTTTGGTTTAAAAAATGTTTGGGTCACATGTCGCATGGTCATAATAATTTTTGATCATATATATATATGGTTGTTGTTCCAAAGGGTTTCATATAATCCATCACTTACAATATTTTCGATGATAATACATTGCTTCAACATATATCATACTATATTGCTTGCACATTATCTCGACATAGCTCGACTTTCTTGGTTACATGGTAGTGGTCGAGGGATTATATCGCGGTGGATTTTATTTTTCATAAATGTATATGGAATATTGTTTTATCACCACAACCCAATCATACTTTGGTTATGTAATGGGTGACCTCCGATACTTTGACATGGCACATGGTAAATTCGGTAGGTTGGCAATTAATGAAAATATTTGAAGGCAAGTGATATGAACAACATGGCGCACATAAGTCACTTGGTGATTGTTGTGGGATGTTGACATGGAATTCATTATGACATGGTGGTGATTAATCCTATAGATGCCACCTAAACCCGACGTGACTTGCAATAAATGCATGAGGTAAGTTTTTGGGTTTACCACCTCGAGGTTTGGCTATCGATTTCATTTTTTCTGAGGTTCGAAGGCAAGGTGGAACTCTGGACTATAATTGTTGCAACAGTTTTCCAAGGTGTATAAGTTCAACACATTTTCAAGTACTGGGTTTCAAATTTTCTGCCATCTAAGTTCAATTCATTATAAAATAACTTAGTTGTGGCTCTGTGAATGGTATGCTATGCTTGTTGTTGATTGTCTACGTGCTTAGTTTCGATGCATGAAAATGAGTGCTCCTGATTGAAGGGAATTAACGCATAGTGGTTGATATTGAGTTCTGAATGGTGCAATATGTTGTTTAACTTTGTGGATTTCTCTGTATTTGTTTTTGGGTTAAACCCCAATCATTGTTTTGTTGCTACCCTCTTCCTATGGAAACAAAGTGTGTACTGGTTATTGGGTTTGTTTATTTACAGGGTTGTGACCCTTATGTCAATTCATTTAAATGGAGCATGCACAGATATTGGTTTTTCTTATTTCATATCTTCATTATTAAATAAGAAATGGTCTCGCGAGCCTTTGGGCGTTCTATGCTTTCTGGTGTATATTTGGGTGAAACCCTATTTGGGTTCTGGCTGTCATTGTTTATGCATGTCAACATTTCGATTGTCAGGTTATAAGGAACTACCCCACATGATATTATTATCGTTTTCATGAGCTATTGTGTGGGAAAATAAGATTAAAGTTGTCGGGTTTTGTTTTGTTTGATGACAAAAAGTTTGGATTTGATAGTATATGTGATCATTTTGAATGATCTTCATTTGGATGCATTGTCATATTGTGAGTTCTAGAAGTTGTACAATATGCTCAACAACRTTGTTTCAATTCTAAAATAGTCAAAAATTTAATTTTGGGGATGAAATTATGTCGACTGGGTTATGAGTAAATGATTATGGGTGAGATGCGTACATTGTTGTTGGTATTTGAGGAATGAAAAATTTGAACAATATTTGTGATTATTCACAGTATTTGTGATAGGTCTCTATTGCATATATCTATTGTGATTAATAAGCTTGATGACTGCTCAAAATGTTGATACGATCGAATTAAAAAAGACAAATGTGCAATGATGTGACAAATGGAAAAATTGTAATCTGAAATGTTGATTGACTTGAAATAAAAGAAGAGGGAAAMGAACGCAAGCCTACAATATGAGATTGAATTTTGGTTACACTTGGTTTAGCATGGATATGGTTGTTTTATTTTGTACATTTTAATTAAAGCATGTCATAATCGTTCCCTATCATAATTATCAATTTTCGCTCATTATACTCCYAATTTGTTTTCCCAATTCCCTTATTCAATTCCCCATGCTTTAGTTATTTTGTATAAATAATAAACATTRCATAATTGAAATGGTTACCAAGCAATGAAAAATGATCTATATGTGGTATGAAAWTTGTGTTATTTTGAWTATTGGAAAGTTCAGTTAAATTGTGATGATGGTTCATGCACCAAATTTCAGGAATAAACAAAACTAGTTATGGGTAAAGAACATTCCATTGAAACACTCCCTCCATAATTATCACTTTCTGCTCATAAMAATCCCTATCACATAATCCCAAGAGCCATTAAACTGCCTTGTTCTAAGTGGTTACTAGTTTTAAATATGAATGACATGTTGACTTCTTGCATTAGTATGATTGTTTATAGAGCCACATCTAAAATATTGATTATACAAAGTTATTAGATGGTTGTTTGGTCGTGCTTTGGTTATGATCTATGTAACTGTGTCAACATGATATTTTCCAGTAGGGTAATTCATGGCAGGAGAGGAAACAATAGAGGTAGAGGACTAGGTCCTTGGCAAAGGGGTAATAAGAGGCTCTGATTTTCTATACATTTTGATGCAGATTCGGAAGAATTCAATCAGTTGTTGTAGATAGGTTTCCTCAACTTGGATGGCCAACAAGCCTATAGACCTCCACTTATACTTGAGAACCCTCATCCAAGTATCGGTAATCCAGTCCCAAACCATGTTTCTGCTCCCTTAGTTAGACCGGAACCTTATGGCTCGAAAAATTGTGTACATCCTCCTTCTGGACAGTCACATGGTTGGCCAAATATTGATCACCCTTAGCAGACTCCTTTCCATCCCTGGCCTACTACTCCTTCCTTGCATCAACAACCTATATCCCAAGCCTTACATGCCCATCATGCCAAGGCCAAGATCATTGAGCTTGAGGATAGTCCAGAGAAGGAGAAAGTAGTAGAAACTGAGTCAAAGTCATCACATGAGTCATCACATTTAGTCACTTCATGTGTGCAGGGAAATGATCAGAAATCTGCTAAGTCAGGTTCATCAATTGGGAGAAATGAAAGGGTTGAAAGCAGTCATAGCAAGAGAGGGGCAGCCTCTCACAACAAATATGGTTTTTCATGATTTTGTTGGTTTATTTTAGTATCTGTGTATAAACTTATTTGCACTTTATCTGGGGACAACTCATACTCTCACAGTTCTATATTTTGGACAACCTTATGATTGTTATGATTCATGTTTTGGACAGATTTAAATAATGGTTAAATTTTGGTAAAATTAATGATTTCCACATGGAGTGACAAGGGGCCTTTTATTTCATCTTATGCATTTTAATGACATGGGTTGTATGATGTGGCAATCTGATGTGTCTTGCATATAAGGTGGAAGTTACAAGGAGGAAATTGTTCATTAATTGGTCTAAATGAAATAGGGGGTCCCCACTTATTAGTTTTATTTAGTACCATTGTCATATTATTATCATTATTATTATTTATTAATTTACTTGACAACTCTCTTATTAACTAACTAATTTTTAGTTAATGAGTTAACTAAAAGTGGTTGAA
>JASDQU010200662.1:17748-28568 GCA_032191745.1 Picea mariana
CATTGGCCCTCTATGGATAAGGTGGTTTAAAAATTATTGTTGGGAGTTCAGAGGATCGAACCCAAATATCCCACCAAACAAACCAATTACTTACCATTATACCCGTCGCATGTTACTTAATCATACATGGGCGCACATTTATTTATGTTGATTGAATATTTTAAATCGGGGAAAAAGGGTCGAGGGATAAGCCCTCGACCCAATAAATATGTATTACATTGTAACCATGTGCCATATTCTGTGGGGCTAATGAAACATATTCCACCACACACACACACACACACACATAAACCAACATACTTTATAATATTGCATACATAATTATAACAAAATTCCCACAAATGAGAGGTTCATGGGGGGTTGAACCTGCAACCTCCTCCATATATCCCAAACTCCTTAATTGTTTCGCAAAAGGTGCCTCATGTTAAGGCATGCCAATGATATTATAGTTAATGTTTGCCATGAATTTCAGGTAGCGGTTTAACCCGACCCCCTATTTAATGGGTGTGTAGACCGAGGCACAAGACACATGATTTCACAGTATGGATTGGGTCGCAAGGTTTGTGCTAGAGGTATCAAGACCTTGATATTACACCATAAATCATGCCAAGAGGTTCCTCAACAAAATTTTATGAACTTTTTACTCATTTTTCTCGAAATTTCCCAAGGAATTCGATGGTGCACTCTGTTTCTGAGTTTGAGAAATGTGTAAATAGGTCATTGTAAAACAAAATCATTTGAGCATTAATAAAGAGGTCTCTATTGGAAGAAGACCTGGATATGTAACTCAAATTGGGTGAACTCTGTTAAAAAACTTGTATATGTGATTTTTCTATTGTTGTTTTATTTCGCACAATTATTTGCAGGTTGTTTATCATTAAAGTGAATTTGGATAGATAAGTAATGCATATGTATTTTTCAATCAATCAAACGATCATTATTATTTCGAAATCAAGTTAGATGTTCATGTGACTTAAATAATAATTAATGTCTAAGGATTTTTTGGATCAGGGACTTATTAAATGAGTATGACCCATTACATTAATTAATGAGTTCACATGTCAACAACTTAATGGGCCTTTTTCCATGATTATCACCATATTGCATTAATAATCCTATTTAGGTACCTCTCTGGGTACCTAACATTACATTAATTATCCTCTCTTTTTATATTACACCATGTAAAAACCATAATGGGACCCATGCGGCCAGGAGAAACAATCTCATGTAGTGAAGATGTGCCATTTGCTTCAAGTGGACAAGATCCAAAGAGACAAAAGTGCTTAGTTGAAATCGAGGTTACACTAGTTAAAAATACGAGACAAATCCATTAAGGCTTTTTTAAGGGGTTGTTTGACAAGGAGACCAACAAGAATATTTTTTCCCTAAATATTTATTTAGGTTGCACCACCGATAATGTAGGTATTGAAAAGGAATACATTCGACATTACAAAATGGTGTTTCAAAATCAAGGCCTCATATAGGAGATATGGGGGGCACACATAAAGGTTTGRATGTGGTTTTATGCATGGTTTCTAAAGAAAAAAAGAAAACATGTGAACATGCTCTTTTCCTTGATGATAAGGAATCTAACCTTTATGGATTTCATTATGAGTTCTATAAGGCCATTTGTGAGTTATTCAAGCTAGACCTTCTCCCAATATATATAGAGGATCTTAGTAAACTAGTCTCTTGGAGAAATAATCAACCAAGGTAACATAAAGTTCATCATAAGGTAGGAGACCCCATGTTGATTACTATTTGGAGGCCCATCACTCTATTAAACACATCATATAAAATCTTGGGCAAGGTGCTCACCATGCACATCAAGCATGTTATTCCATAGATCATTCATTGCAAACAAACAAGGTGACATTTTTGTGGGCATTATATTCTTGACAATTTCATCATAGTTTGGGAAGGCATGGAATGGGACCATTCCACTAGATTCTTGTTCAACATCGTTCCATGGTAAAAATTCCCTACTAACACCTTCTCCTGTATTGTTGTATTTCAATTATCTAGTTTATCGATATATCCTATCCCAACACCAATTTGGCTCTTCCCTAGTGCAACCTCACACACTTCTTTTTTTCTTTAAAACCCTAACCTACAATCATGAACTCCATCATCCTTCCTCCACAACACCAAAGATCTCATTGACAATTAAAACCTCTCCATAAACCCCATATTCATTAATTCCTTTTCTTCGTGGTTTTTCGGCCATGAAAAACATTCATAAAATAGTTCATCTGTAGGGAAAATGGCCTTCTAGAAAGTTACTTGGGTCTTCAACAAAGTAGGGTTTTGATTTTTGAGGTGGTTTGGGCTTATTCCTCAACACCTAACTATTGATTCCCTTATTCCTACATTGATATAAACGAGAGCTTGTTTGGAACCCTTCTCCTCATTAGGAGATCAAACCTTACATACCTTCAATGTTGGTGTATCRTCCTTCCCATATAAAACATTTTCATTGTTATCTCTAAAAATGTCCTTGAATGATGGGATGACACATTTGTTCCATACTCTAAGTCTATGTTTCTTTGTTTTTTCATCATAAAAAACTCCATAGGTTTCCTTTTCCCTACAGAAGAAACCTTGGTCCCTATAATTATCCACCAACACTTGTCTAATGGTGATACAAAATAGATCATTATATAATTTTTCATCTATCTTGGTACATTATGGGTGGATAAATTGGAGAAATTGACTTGTAGGGCCCATTTTAGTGGAAATTCCTAGTTTGGAGATTTGGGTTATGGAACCTTCCAAATTAATCATTTTGAGACATAAAATGGATTTTTTTTAGGAAAAACATATGTGAGCATAGATCTCAACCCCTTGAAACTATTCTACACATTGAGACCTTTCTAACGGTGCAAAAATTGCCTCAAACAGAGCTCATATGTAGAAGTTATGCCCCCTACAAGTTGAACTACCTTGTTGACCACCATGGTACGAGTGGATTCCATGTCATCCCCCATTACCCACACATGTGGGGCTATCCACGTGTTTAATTTCAAGAATATTCTAGAAGGTCCAAAATCCTATCACTAGTTGAGGGTTGAGGATGCAAAAACCCTAACCCTAGATGGCTACCGTGATATGTTAAATAACAAGCTGCTAGGAAGAGAAGGGGTTTCATTCTTTTGTATTGTACTTGTTCCATAATTGAGAAACAAATACAAGGAGTGGGATTTGAGATCATAACAGAGGTAGGAAGAAGAGTATGTAGTGGCCATTCTAGTCATAGAATCATAGGAAACTCCATGGTGAGTGCCCCTTTCTTTGTATTTGCATTTTCATAACTAAAGAAAAGAGAGTAAAGCATAATCCTCAACTTCTAACTAGGTTTTCTCCTGTATTGGGTTTCCCAGGTTAGATAATGTGTTCAATTGTGTGGATGGTGTGTATATTTCACCATTCTTTCACTTTTTATTCAATTATTTTCATAAATATGAGCAATAAGCTAGTAATAATTAATCTGGGATCTAAGGAAATAAATTGCATAACCTAAGATTTCATAATATTACAAAATATTTTATGATGAACTATTCCATTGGGATATTCATGGTATTTTACTGATCATATTGGTATTAGAGCAGTTTTCTTTGGGGTGTTTATGGAAAGTTATAGGATTTAGGAGTTTTCTTAAGAAGGAAGTCACAAAACCCTAGCCATGGAAAATAAGTTTGTTCATAACAACCCTCGTGATGCGTTGGAAGAGAGATTTCTGATGCTAGAAAAACAAGTTGCCTCGCAACATAGCTCTCCTCATGGTGGCACTAGTAAAAAAGTTCAAACCTTTTGGGGAGGTTGTTGGCTCTAACTCAAAAGATGGATAAGATGATAAATTAGTAGATAGTGAAGACCTAGAAAAGGAGTAAAATAAGGGCTCCAGAAAGAGAAACCAAGTTCCATTTCCATCACTCCTTCACAACCTTTATTCAAAATCAAAGGAAAAGTGGACATCAAACCCTACTAAAGTGAGATCGATGATGTTAAGTCGAATCATTGGTTGCAACAATTAGAAGTGTAGTTGAGTGTCCATAATACAGATGAAGAGAAGAATATTTCATTTTCCTAACTAAAATTGTAGGGACATGCGAACTTTCGCCAATTTGGTTAAATTTCAAAAATTTTGAAGAAATTTCAGATAAAAAGTTTCATTTTTTCATTAAAAGAGAAAAAATTGTAGCCTAATTTATGATTATAACTATGCATACACTTATATTTTCTTCCTAAATATAAATATTTTCCATGAACATATAATAGGTTTTCTTAATATTTTCTCGAAATCAATGATTATGCATCCCAATGTTTTGGGTATATTCGCTACATATGGATGATTAGTTAGTAGTAGAGAGTCTTGGGAAAACCATGAATTTTCAATTGAAGTCATGTAAATTTATTTAGGACAAGAAAACATTTTTAATAATTTACTCCCATTATTTTTTTTCACTTATTTCAACATAGAGGAAGTATATCATGTTGTGTATTAGTGTGTAGAATTTTTCCATGTATTTTTAAAGATATTTTCCATTAACATTTTTTTGGTGTTGTAAGTTCCCTCTAATTGATATGATTTTTATTTTTGTTTCTCTAAATATTCTTCCATGATATTTTTTTTGTTAATTATTGTCAATGATGCACATGTGACACAAATAGAATGGTGTTTTTGCAAAATTTTAAAGGCAGTAACAAGAAATCAATTGGTTATCGCCTAAGATAAATGAGATATTTTTTTTACAAATATGGTTTGATTGCCAAATGGTTTGATTAGTTATGATTTATGTGGTTTGAAAAAAAAAATTCCATGCACTAACTTGGTGGGAAAGCCACACAAAGACACTTAGGCTAGAGGGTGATCCACCAGTAACTAAGTGGGAGGATTTTAAAACCCTCATCAAGTCCTAGTTCTACCCTATTGGGTATGTAGAGGACCAATGGATCCTTTAGCATTACTCCATCTACATGAAAGGGAAAAGTGTGCAAGAGTACACCATCAAATTCAGGAATATGGTGATCATGTCGGGTATCTCGCAAGAACCTAGATGTACTCCTCAAGTATCTAAGGGGTATACATAGTCATTTGTGAAAACATGTGATGCTATTCAAACCCATGGCCGTTGATGAGGCCTATGTGCAAGCATAATATCTGGAGAACATAATCCATAATAAAGGACAACCAAGTGGTTGTAAACACAAATATCACCAAGAAGATTCCAAGGAGGGAAAGAAGAAATGGAAAGGGAAATACAAGAAGATGATAGCCACTGGACATCAATGCAAGGATCCAAACAACCACTGCAACCATTGCAATATTGATGGTCACACTAAATAAAAATGTTGTAAGATACATTCAGAGTTGAATCCAAAGATCTATAAGAAGGATGCCAAGAAGAAGAACCTTCTAAGAAAGGATTCAAAAAACCAGGTAGAGAATAGTTCATATGTGGATGAGAATATTGTTTGCACTTCAATGAAGAAGGAGGTGAATTTGAGTATCCTTTATCATAAGGAAGAGAAGGAAATGATAAAACTCTTTCATAAATTAGTATCTATGTAAAAAGGACCAAGGTAGATGATTTATTCAATTCTAGTTCACAATCCAATCTCATATCAAATGATCTGATCAACAATCTTGGGTTGAAGGTTCATAATAATCCAAGCTCATGTCCATTCAAATGGGTGATTAAGGATGTCGAAATCAGAGTCACTAAACAATGTAAGATCATGTTTGTTATAAGTGCATATTTTATTGATGAAGTGGAATTAGATGTAGTACCTTTTGATGTGTGTGGTGTAGTGTTTGGAAGCCCCTACATCCGATATTCATGCGAAGAGAAAACCAATACCATCTGATCAAGGATGGGAATTCATACATCATCAATGCACACAAAGGAAAGTCAAAGATCTCTATGGTAAGTGTTAACCAAGAAAAAACGTTGGTCATTTCTAATAAAAAGTATGCATTTATTTTCTTAAGAGAGACTCAACCAATGGAGGAATCAATAAGATTAAACGAATCCCTGGAAGGATGTAGAAAATAGTAGAAACAATAGTTGTAGGTGTTGTTGCAGGCACATAGGGGAGTCTTCCAGGAGCCTAAAGGGATGCCATCTAAGAGGGAAGTGGAGCATGAGATACAATTGTTTCCTGACTCCCCATTACCAAATATTGGGTTGTATATATAGTTTGTTGTGGAAGCAGATGAAGTGAAGAAACAATTGCAATAGCTACTAGATTGATCCAGGTGGAAATCGATGGCCACCCACCTATTCCACTGGCTCAAAACAAGGGTTTCCACCTTGACAGTTTTTCTACAACATTGTGAGTCCTCACAACTACATTTGAATCAAAAATCCGACGACATCCTCCGAATCCACCCAAAACATTTGCACTGTCGTCGAATTTTACCTTTAGAAATTGTAATTTTGTTGGGGTTTTTTTTTTCGAATTGGCCACAACGTCATCAGATATTCGACGACCATGGAGAAGGCGTCAGATTTATGAATTCCAAAAAATATCAATAGACCATTTCCCTTTGCTTAGACTTACTCAACCGCTCCTCACATTTATTACAGTAACGTTCAATAGTGAACATTCGTCTAAAATCCGACGCCTATTTATTTATAAAAACCTGGAATGCTAGAAACATTCCGACATTTTTGCTATACTAGCGATGATTTTCGGAGGTTACAAGGACTGTTTTTTCGGTGGCAAACTAGGATTATTTTATTTTTTACTATCATTACAAATATTTGAAGTGTGGAGCTTAATTTTTTAAGATCAATAATCATCAATCAAGCTTGGTAAAAGAAAATGTCACATAGCAATATTCTTGATCCACAAGAACAAAATTGACAATTACTTACTAGATTGTGGGATGGAGTGAAAAGAAAGGGTGATGGGAAATGTTATTGTCATTGTAGTCAATGCAGGGGATTTAATAGGATAATATTAAATATCACAAAAACTAAAATACATTGTAGGGAGCATGGACACGTTGAGGGGGGGAATGAATATCATCCATTGGTATGTTGTTCATTATATATGTCTTTATATTTATCGTTTTTGTAAATGTATGTATCATTTTTATATTTTTTATATATACACTAATATATTTTGATGGTTTGTAATTATAAAGGAAAGGCCTCCTAGGGCATATCCGCACATGGAGAATGTGGTTGCAGAACAAGCGTCGAAGGAACATGGAGCTGCAAATATTGAAGATCAATTTAATGATCATATGGAAGATGATGATCATGCTGATGAAATATTTGAGGATGATGGTAAAAATACATTGATTCATGATACATTTAATGTTAGAATGGATCACGATGATGATCATGAAAATGACGACTTTGATGATGATCATGATTTACCTCTACTTGAGAATGAACTCTTCTCTTCCAACATAACTCTTCTCTCGGTTGTATTGTTGATAATGAACTTGAAGGTTATGAATGGTTTTTCAAACACATCGATCACATTAATGTTAATCTATGTAATATATTTCATCGATCACACACACACACACACACACACACACACATATTGATCATGATAAATGTTATATTTTTTCCTCTAAAATTTTTATTGTTAGTTCATCAGTAAAATTAATATGGATGAAATACTTGTCGTTAATATTCTTGATATTATATTAACCAATTTTTTTTTTTATTTGTTGTACATGCTTGACAACTGAATATTTGTTACCACCATCAAATATTTTACCTTGCACATATCGATATTTATCTACCATCATGAAAGATATTGGAATGGAGTATCAAGCAATTGATGCATGTCCCAATGATCATATTATATATTATAAACAATATGAATTTGAAACAGAATGCCCCGAATGTCATAGTAGTAGATATCAAACAGATCGAGTAATAAAAAATGTGCCTCACAAGGTTCTTTGTTATATTCCCATTATTCCACACTTGCAATGACTGTTTAGGTGCAAAAACTTAGCAGAATTGATGGATTACCATGCAAGAAATAGAAGTGAAGATGACATTCTTTGAATTCCTGCAGATGGTTCTACATTTAGAGACATGGAGGAAAAATGACCACTCTTTAAAAAATAACCTCGTAATGTTAGGATTTCTTTGGCAACAAATGGTGTCAATCCATTTGCAAAGATGAGATCTATTTCCTTGGTGTGGCCTATTTTTTTTATCAACAATAACATTCCTCCATGGATGTCAATAAAGAGGGAGCATATAATGTTGGCAATGATTGTTCCAGGTATTTGTTTACAACAATGTTTTTTTAATGCAGTAGCATCCCAGTTGTCGTATTTGTTGCATAATGTCATATATTTATTTTCATTTACTCATATATATTATTTATGTATGTAAAATAGTTGTAATAATTATGTACTGTATATGTTCAAATCAATTAGGTAAGTACCAATTTAAAGATATGAATGTATATATCAAGCCTCTTATTGATGAGATATTAAAGCTATGGAATGACATCACCACACATAATGTCTCTAGACCAATAGGGAAAATGCAATTTCAATTCCATGCAATGTTTGCATGGAAAATTCATGATGCTCCAGGGCTAACACATTTTTTGTGGTATGTAATTATAACGTGCACTTTAATAGTATTTAATTTTATGAAGTTGATATATTAATCATGCATGTTTTTTAAATAATTCATTATTCATTATATATAATAAATTATAATTGACATAGTTAATCCATCTTTTGCAAGTCTTCAAACAAAGGGAAAATTGGTATGTCTAGTTTGTGGTCCTAAGATGAAATCTCGTCGATCAAAAATTTTAGGAAAGGAGGTGTTTGATGAGTATAGGCAGTTCCTCTCTAAGAATCGTAGGTATCAAACTACTGAAAAACATATTTTCAATGGGAAAGAAGAGATTGCATTAAAACCACAGATAATGACACCTCACCTATGTAAGTTGCAATATAATAGAAATCGTCAAGGTACAGTTCAAATTGTCTATCTATGATCATCATATATGAAATGTTTTTTAATTTATTTTTTTAATAATGTTTTTTGATAATTTACTGTAATTGACAACGATTTTTGTAATTTCTTTAACTATGATTCATGATGGTTGTGATCATGAAGGTGTTAATGGGATTCCACGAGGAATGAAAAGTTATCCCAAACAATTCAACAAGTTTCCCTACTATGAGCACATACAATTTTTTCATTTGTTTGATACAATGCATATCGAAAAGAATGTAGCTAAAACATTATGGCGAATATTGGATGGAAGGAGTGACAAAGAAAAAATTGTCAAAATTTGCGGTGACATTCAGGAAGCCAATCATGCAATGAAAGATGTCATTGAATTAAATAACGATGGAGCCCAAATTAATATAATCTCTCTTCCATGGTTATTGACGGAGCAACAAAGCTATGTTGTAAAAGAAGTCATATGAAAAATTAAATTTCCCACAAGATTTTGTTCGAACATAAAGAATATCTTAACAAAGAAATGTGATTTTGGGGGGGTAAAAACACATGATTGGTATATCTTCATTAAGGTAATTATTCATGTTTTTATATAGATATATTTGTATATTGTATGTTGTACTTTTTTGTGTGCTTTTGGAAAAAATAATGAAACAATTTTATTGTTACAATATGTTCTACCTTTATCTCTCCCAGACAACTTCAACAATAATGTCAAATAAGTTATACATGATCTTGGAAAATACATGAGGTAAGTAGTGATATTTTGCATACATAGAGTGCTTGTTTAATTCGTTGTAGAACTTATATTTGACATTTGTTTTAGTAATTGCACTTATGTATTGTATTATTTATTTTTGTTAAATCTCATGATTTGCTTGCATCACTTGTAGATGGTTTTCATCTAAAGAAATCAATAAAGAAGATATAAATTATTGAAAGAGAGAAATTCCTTGTCTAATGTGTCAAATGCAAAAGTTTCTACCTTCATCATTTTCCAATGCAAAATAACACTACCCCATACACCAAGTTGAGGAGATTGAATTGTGTGGACCTATACACACAAGATCAATGTTGATGGTTGAGAGGCACTTGAAATTTTTGAAAGATTTCGTTAGACAGAGAGCATGTCCTGAGGGTTGTATGGTGGAGGGATATATGGTATACCAGACCAATGTGTATATTACTAAATATCTTCCAGGGTTAGCATTTATTAAGATCAATTTATATTGGCGCATTGGTGATCCAAACTCCATTAAAAAATTCGAAGGGGAGTACATGATGGGGAAGGTAGATTGAGGAAGGTGAAAGGTAATTATTAGATGGTGTAGATTAATTATAATTCATTTGACTATTGGTTTTTATGTATATATCGCACGTCTTAATTATTTCATTTTTAATATTTAATATGCATCAATTATAAAGGTATATCATGTTAAATAATTATACATTTGTGAAATATTGTAATTTTATTCTCATGCAGTTGGTCAAGAGTGAGATGCACTACATTTATACGTCGAAAACAATATTGATTGGATGAAGGTATGGATTGAACAATGTAAACAATCTAGCCAAGGATTATCATGGGAAGGTGTGGCTTCATTGGTTAAAGCAACACATCACAATGGAGATACCAATCTCACATAAAGGGAAATCGATTTAGCATATGGTTTAATAGATAAACATACAAGCATATTAATAAGCCATACTATTTAATTATTTTCAATTATATTGATGTACAAGTTGATTTTTTTTTCTTTGTGTACTTTCCAAACATAAAATATTTACTTAATTATCAATTGATGATGTCATTTTTACGTGTTTGGGATATTGCAGGTAAAACACCATAAG
>JASDQU010200663.1:9044-19096 GCA_032191745.1 Picea mariana
TTTATGGTTATTATTAACTATTTATTTATAGATTATGAAATAATTAACTCTTGAGCTTAAGAACCTCTTCATAGTGATTCATGAGTTTTATATGGGAGCATTCCCTTAACTAATTATGGAGTGGGTTAAAAATTAGATGAATTTAATTGTAATGGAAATAATTTAAGAACATTATTTTTGGAAAATGCACTAAATAAACTTTATGGTTATCATTAACTATTTATTTATTTATTTATGGACTGTGAGATCATTAATTGTTGAGATTAAAAAATACTGTTTAAAATAACAAACTAATGCATTAAATGTTAAGAGTGCAATGATACACATAAATGAGTTCCATATTAGAGTATTCCCTTAACTAAAGAGTGAGCTAAAATTAGATAAATTTAACTTTTTTTGGTTAGTATTTTTTTAGAAGACCAAGTTTTGTTTTTATTTTTTATTTTTTGAAATTTTATGATTTAAGTTTTTTAATGTGACAACTAGCTCCACTAGTGAGTGTTTAGGAGAAGTGAATTAAAATTTAGATAAATTTAAGTATAATGAAAAGAATTTAAAAATATATAAGAATATAGACTTTTCAAAAGTTACATTAAATCAACTTTATAATTATTATTAACTATTTATTTATAGACTGAAATCATTAACTTAACAATCTTCTTAGAATTGTCTAGTCTTATATCAAAATATATTAAAAATATAAATGTAACTCTATTATCAAGATGTATTGAAAATATAAATGCAACTTCTTAATGAATAATTTAATGAATTAAATGTTAAGAGTGCATTGGTACACATAAATGAGTTGCATATTGAAGCATTCTTTTAACTAATTATGGAGGGAGTTAAAAATGAGATAAATTTAAGTGCAATTGAAAGAATTTAAGAACATAGACTTTTCAACTGTGACAATACATTAAATCAACTTTATGGTTATTATTTATTTATTTATTTATAGATTATGAGACCATTAACTCTTGAGCTTAAGAACTTCTTCATGGTGATCCCTGAGTTTCATATCGGAGCATTCCCTTAACTAATTATGGAGTGAGTTAAAAAATAGATGATTTTAATTATAATAGAAATAATTTAAGAGCATAAACTTTTCAACTTAAGAGCATTAACTATTTATTTATTTATGGACTCAAAACATTAATTGTTGATCTTAACAACTTTTTCATGCTCATCCGTACCTCTCTATTGAAATGTCTTATCCATTTCTCAAAAAAACTTACTGCTTAAAATAACAATCTAATGTATTAAATGTTAAGAGTGAAATGGTACACATAAATGAGTTCCATATTAGAGTATTATGGAATGATTTAAATTTAGATAAATTTAACTTCTTTTTTTTAGTATTTTTTGAGAAGGTGAAATTTTGTTTTTATTTTTTTATTTTTTGAAATTTTATGATTTAAGTTTTTCTATTAAATAAATTAAATTCTTTAAAACAAGTTCAAAGTTATTATGAAACTACAATTTTTGGTGAAATTTTTACTATATTTTGAGAATATTTTTTTAAGGAAAAATGATTGAGAATGTCAACTTATTAACTCACTTTATTTATTAATACTTTGCTTTTGCAGTATATATTATATATTATATTTAGTTTATATTTATATATTATATTTGTATAAAAGTGTATATTGCATTTAATTCAACACATAGTTGAGAATGCATAATGTTTTCATTCATTCTCACAATGTATTATTTGTATATTATAGACATTAGTGTTTTTCCTTTTAGGAAATGAAAAGAATTAGAGTAAGCTAATTTTGTATAAAAGGGACCCTTTGTATGGGAAAAAAGTTGATAAGAATCAGATAAAAATTTCAAGTATAGGAAAAATTCTACAATGATCAAAGATCCATGTGTGGTGGAACAATGTTCTTAAGGGTTTTTCCCAATTCTGAATCCACTTGGATTGTTAAAAAATTGACCAATGTCTCAGATTGATGGGAGCTCTAATTCTCTATATCAATAGATTCCAAGAGTTGAAGAGAAGTTAGCTACAAGATTATATGGCTCTAAAAGAATCTACTAAACAAAAACATATTCATGGTCAAAATACATTCTATATTAGCAACATTGGTGTAAATACTTGCAAAGTTTGTGTACATAAATGAGCTCCGTATTAGAGTATTCATTCACACAATTAATAACCTTCTAGAATGGTTGTAATGATACATTGATTTCAATGTATTCGAGTGTAAATGACATTTAATGTATATTTTTACCATTCCTTTTCACATTGTCCCATTTGAAAAAATAGTGTTTGGACCTTTTGGGAATGAAAATAATCTAAGCCAAGAGACTATCAAAGGTTGAAATGAATTCTATGTTATGCATGCTCACTTCATGCTCATGGAGCATTTGAACCAGGGTTTCCAAGGGACATGGGAAGAAGGAAGCAAAGAATCCATGAAAACAACATAAACGGGTGCCTTTAACTAGCTTTCATCCATGAGCACATTTCCACCTACAAATCTATTGGCCATTTTAGTAGAGGTTCCTTTATTCAATGAACCAATTCTCTAATACAAAGAAACAAATCTATATATTCAAGAAGATAGTTTTATAAAGCAGGGGGAAAACAACTCAATGTAGCAATGGAAGTTCATGAAGAGATTGGAGGAATTCCATATAGTGCAGTTAAATCATTCCCTTATGAGGAAAAGAACTCTCTCCTTTCATAAACAAGCACTGGTAAGACATTTCATACAACCCTAGTATTGAACCAAAAAAAATGGAGTGTTGGATTTCACTAAAAAGAAAAACCCTCATCAAAGGTATGATTCAAATGCACTTTTGTAATTTAGGGGATAATTTTATTTCTTTTTTTGAAGAAAAGGAAAATAAATACCTTATACTCCTATCTAGAACCTAATTCATGGAATCATGAGGAATGTAACTCAATAAGTAGTCCTTTTAATTTCACCCAAAAGAATATACCCCCCACTCTTGTCTAGTCTAGGTGTGCCTCCATTGTTGGGTATGTATTATATTCTTTGCATGTGTGTGTGGGTGCGTCAGATTCGACAACTACGTCTGACAATACCTCTAGTAGTGTTCCTTGTGCCGTGTGTGTCAGGCACTTCCTAGGGGGGTCCCAGGGGGGGCAGGTATAGCCCCCATTGGTTACGCGTAGCATTCGGGGAAACGCCCTGATTTTTTTTTGGGGGCGATTTTTCTATTTGAGCGGATGTTTCTATTTTTAGCGGTTTTCTAAATTAATCCCGGATTAAGGGATTAAGGTTTTGGTATCTACAAAATATCTAAAAACATTGTATATATATTGTATGGTGAATGATGAAATTAATACAATGAAACGTTGAAAGGTTTTCTCCCAGCTAAGAGTTTCCAATATAAATCTTTGTGTACTATGTGTATGAGCCATTGATTAATTTCTATTTTTCTTAAGAATCTATATGCATTTATTTACTTCACAGGTTTAAAACTTACATCCATCACCTCCCCTTGGTCCTTTGGGATGAAAAATTCCTTTTAAATATAATCAGAAAACTTAGATGCTTCATCAACAAATCCTTTCCTAAAAAGCGCCTCCATTCTTGTGCCAAAATCTATGTCAAATTGGATCTCGAGTGCAAGCTTCTAGAAGAAAAGAGATTGAAGGTTAGTGATTGGAGTCACATCAAAACTTGGGATCATGAACAACTATGCTTTAAATGTATTGGATGTTATGATTATGGGAAATTTTCCCATGAATTCCCAGAGAATCCAAAAAGGGAGGCCATGCAAGATCCCCCATCTCCTTAAATCGCAACTGCATCCTATATAAACCATCGTCCCTTGCTTCCCTTCCTATCAATTCCCTTCTTTCCCCTACAAAACAAACTATTTTCAACGCTTAGATTTTTAGTTATCTATTAGAGGGAATATGTCACTTCTCTCTACTTATCCTTCTTTTATTCAAGAACCAATTCATGTTTCCTCCCCACTTCCCCCCTCTCCTCCCATACCACCACCATCCTCTTGGATTTAATGTAGGTTCTCAACCCTCCTTCAATTAGTCTCCCCTCTTAACTTATTCTATAGAGTGGATCCCTTCCAACCAATTTCCTTGGTATCCCATCCTAATCACCTTGTCATACCCTCTCTCACTCACTCTCACCAAACCTCAAATTTGGGATTCATTATGGAATAGATAAGGAATCTAACATCAATGAAAAGACCGAAAATAATGCATGAAGTTTGCAAAGAAAATTGAAGGGGGGAAACTAATATATGTAAAGCTCTTGGGATTGAATGTATTGTATCCAATAACATCACTAAAGATTGAGGAAATGGGGTACTTATTGAAACCACCAATTTCACTCCAATTTTTTTTCTATGGTACCTTCATCATTATCCTACTATTAATTAATTAACACATGCATCCATGCCAATGAAAACTTATATGCAAGAATGATTAATAATTTAATCAACAATGGAACCATAAATTATAATTGCAGGATAACAGATGCAAACAAGACTGAACAAACTGAAAATTAATAAAATCAATAATATGAATGACATTAATTCAACACAATTCACATGTACATTCATGAACACTTATCTATCTAGAATTTTCCCACCAACTAACTACAAAACAAGGAAATTCCACCCAATTATAGGCTCCATGTTGAATTGGTTCTCTTTGCAATAGAAGACACCCCCAAGTTGAGGATATGAATCCACAAGAGTGAAATATTCCTATGTTTTCTTCTAACTATCTTCTCACAACCCAATTCTGAGGTTCATATTTAATCACCACTCTTATAGTAGTCCCAATCGACAACCCTCTTTCCTCATCAACATGCAAAAACAATGAATGGGATCCCCTTCTCTACTTAGAAATCCCTGAGGATATCCCACTTCCTTCCATGGATTTAGCAAGGGCTAGATATGAAATCTCACTATTGGGATTCCATGGATTATCAGTTGCAGCAAATTCCTCAATGTCATTGATTATCATTCCATATAGTCACAACCCTCTCAAAATTCATGGTTGCAGCTTTCCATAACCCTTTTATACTATGACCATGTTAATTATATATACGTGAGTAAATTTATCTAATTTGCCCTATGGGATGAAAATTTGAGCTCTCCCAAATTTGATAACTTGAATTTCACAATCGAATAATGACTCAAATAGMATGAAGATTCRAAMTGGAGTRGTATTTTGAAYAGATTGGTCACTCCAAACACTTGATAATTCAATCTCTCTATTTATTCGAATGACACCCAAAAGCATTCAAACTCTCTCTTCCTAAATGGCTGAAGAAGGCATAGGTAAAATTGCATGTAAGTGTAGGGAGACCACGAGTCTTCATGGAAAGTACATGTTTTCATCTCTTGTCACTAATCCCAACGATTAAGGAATACTAATTTAGTAAGGTTAAGGACTTATGCTTATCAATAAAATAATAGTATATCTTTGTATCCCCTCTAATCCCCTTAATTCCCCTTTCTTTCCCCTCTTGTGAATTCATAACATCCCATTCTTTTGTCCTTTTCTTATATAGCATGTGAAATATTTTTTTATTATCATTAAATGTAAAATATTCCATATTACAACATTCATATTTGATCTATTCATCACATAGATATACAATATAGATTTATCAATCAAGACCGGGGTATTACATTCCTCTCCCAATATATTTTTCACCATCGTTCGAGAACATGACCATTATATAGAATAATGTTTACATCAAAATGTCAAAAAATTAAAAATATGACTTTGACATTGCATCCTCCAGCAGAAACATGCTTCTTCAAGGATGTAGTGGGTCCATTAGACATTTACCTACCCTTTGACTATCTTCTTGAGCATATTGACCTTCCTATCTGGTATGCACACTAGTTGTACCTGGAAGTATCCTTCTAGTTTCACCTGAATCAAATCCCAATCGATGACATGGTTAGGACCATGCACATACTTTTTCAAGAATGACACATGAAACACATTATGAAACTTTATGGTAGAAGGAAATGCAAACATATACACAATAGGTCCTCTCCTTTCCAAGATCTCAAAAGGACCACAATATCTGGCTACCAATTTAGTGCAACTACCTAACTTCAATGAACTTTTCTTTGATTTCATTTCATAATGACATGCTCCCCAAATTTAAATTCCAACCTTGGTCTTTTTCCTTTATGTGCATAACACTTTTTCCTATCTTGTGTTGCCTTTAAATTCTACTTGATATTGACCATTTTCTCTTCCTTTCCTTTGAGCAATTCTATCCCAAGTACTACTCTGTATAATTAAACTTTCTTCCATACAATGCCTCAAATGATTTCATCTTTAGTGAATCTCTATGTCCATTATTGTAGGAAAATTATACTAAATACAAGTAATCCTTCCACTTGGAAAACTTATCCATAACATGCACTATTAACAATTCTTCAATCACTTGATTCACTTCCTCTATTTTGTAGAAAATAAACATTCTTTATGGATACAAATTTAATAGGAATTTGGTAGAAATTTTAAATATAAACAAAGTTTTATGATAATTAAAGATCTATGTATAGTGGAAGAGTGTTTTTAAGGATTTTTCCCAATTCTTAATCTACTTATATTGTTAAAAAATTGTTATAATAATAACTATTACATTCTTTTTGTAATTTCACTAGTTTATATATTGAACATCCTTCTAATACAATTTATATAAAAAAATAAAAATAAAAAATCTTAGAGTTTTCTTGGGCTACTACATGATTCTCAGGAGCAACCCGCTCTCCATACATAAATCAACTCGAACTCAATCTCGATCTCTGTGCAATCAATGGTGTGGTGTATTGTATTTATTGTACTGTATTTAATGTTGCGGTGTATTGTATTTAATGTTCATACACAGCTTACTGCTTACTTCATAATGTTCATATTCATAACGCTATTTGCAAAAATATAAAATAGCGATGGAAAGAAGAATTTAAGAGAATAGACTTTTCATAATGTTTTAACTTCTCGGTTGAGTATTTTATTATTTTTTAAAAGTAAAGTTTTGTTTTTATTTATATTTTTTTAATTTTGTGATTTAAGAAAATTCTTTAAATTTAGATTAAAGTTATTAAGGAATTATAATTTTAGGTTATATATATATATATATATATGTATGGGGGAAAAGTGATTAAAATTATTTCAATATTAAGTTATTTATTTATTATAATTATATAAAAGTGTATTATAGAGCTTGAGTGGGCCTAATGGTTAAGAACATGTGTTTCCTTCTAAGAGGTCACAAGTTCAAATCCAGAGGGGGGTAGGGTATGTATACTTCTTTAGACTTTACTTTTTATATCATTGGATTCTGGCAACTAAAGAGAAGTTAGCTACAAAATTAGATGGATCTAAAAGAATCTACTAAATGAAATTTTATGTATGGTCAAAATGCATTCTATATTAGCATCATTGGTGTAAATACTTGCAAAGGCCATGTACATAAATGAGGTCCATATTGGAGTATTGATTCACACAATTAATAATAATCTATTAGTGTTGTAATCCTACATTGATTGTAATGTATTGGAGAATAAATAGCATTTAATAAAATACTATGGAGTGCATATGTTTGTCATTCCTTTTCAAATTGCCCCATTTGAAAAACTATTTAAACTAGTGTTTGGGCCTTTTGGGAATGAAAAGTATCCAAGACAAGAGACTTTAAAAGGTTGAAATGCATTCTATGTTATGCATTCTCACTACATGCTCATGGAGGATTTGAGTTAAGGTTTCCAAAGGTCCCAAGAAGGAGGAAGAAAAGAAGTCTTGGAAATGACATAAAGGGGCTCCTTTAGTTGCCTTACACCCTGAAGCACCCTTCCACCTTCAGATTTATTGTCCATTTTAGTAGAGGCTTATTTGTTCAATAAACCAGTGTGCTAATATGAAGAAAGAAATATCTACCTTCAAGAATAGAGTTTCAGAAAGAATAAAAAAAAACCCAAAAACTCAATCATAGCAGTGGAAGTTAATTAATAAATTGAAAGAAATCCATATAATGGAGTTCATCCATTCCCTTCCAATGAAAAATACTCTCTCCTTTCGTTAACAAGCACTGGTAAGACATTTCATAGGAACTTAGGGTGTGTGCACAAAGTTGGTGGATGAAAAAGTGGCAAGGGGGTCAATAGGAACACATAGTCGCGGGGGCACGTGTTTGTTCTCAGGAACATGCATGCATTCCTAAAGTTATAGGTTTGGCAAAGCACGAACCTCAACTTAGATTTCCACGTAGGTTCGTCGGTAGGAATGCATGCACGTTCTTAAGAACGTGTGCACATTCCTCTCATATAACATTTTCAACGGGCCACAGGGGCAATTTGTGCCCTTTTGCACACATCACGCTCATGTTTTTACCGTGTTGAGAAAAAAGAGAAGATGAGCTTTATCAAGATCTTTCCACAGTGTCCCATTCAAGCTAGGTATGCCATGGTTTCTCTTATTTTCCTCTTAATTAAATAATTTTTACTTTTATTCAATTATTTTAATATATTCTAAAATAATCTAACTTATAGAAATTTGTAATCTTATAGAGAAATATCATCTAGAAAATTTAGAGAGTCGCCTCTTACATTACCTAACATTTTCCCTTTAAAAATAACTATAGAGTTATATTTACAAGAAATGACATTATTTTATGGTTTTTTATTTCTTAAAATATGTATTGTTGTTTTTTTTAATTTTATATTTAATTAAGAAAACCAAACTAATTTACATGCCATGCCTTACTGAATTACAACATATATTATAAAATGTAACCTAGAGACAATGTAAACTACCAACCAACATACCAAGGTGAGGAAAACCACAACCCACCACAACCACCAAACATAAACATTTAAATTGATGAAGGGTTGGAAACATTACGAACACCTGTAAATAAATTAAGGGGCGTGGGAGAAACAAGTAGATATTCCTTGGCCACTTCATTGGACGTCATTGTGAGGTCCATTGCAAGTTTGCAAGGGAAGTTGACTTCTATTTTTGAATATAAGGAAAGAATGTTTGAGTATTATAGCACTAGATTGGATAAAAATCAAGTTGGAGACTTGGGCATATCAAAACAACAACCAAATCTGTCTATTTTTATAGATTCTCGATATGGAAAACACCCACCTGTGACCAAGAAATGCATTTTCATTTATTGGTGTGTCCAAACACAAATTAGAGAAAACTAGATGGATAGGTGGGACATGGTATTTGATAAACCTCCCTGAAATAACAGGGAGGTTCCTTTATATTTTTTGCGAAAATTATAGGATGAATTTATTTTGGGCCAGCATATCAACTACTTCAATATCGACGACTTCCAGGGGATGGGTCAAGGGTCTGCACAAGACCGAGAGCATGCTAGTAGCAATCCCATGTTAGTTCCTCATCCCCACAAGTGAAGGCCCGACCACCCTTCCCAACATCCTCATGCTATAGAGAGCTTGCAACAAGTACATGTCATTATATCATCATTGACTCAGATCCTAGTGAAGTATAGTAGCTTTGTTGCACTATCTCAATAGAAGGTTCCTACTGGTGACGTTGATAAAGGGGTCATATATTCACCCCATACAATAAATTCCATTGAGTAGAGGGAACATGGACATAACAGTCATCCATATGAGCCTCACACATACTCAAGTCGTGGGAAAACTTGTTATGGGTCTATTGAGGCTAGTGTAAAACGGATCTTAGTGGAGGAGGTTAGTATCTTAACCATCTCTATGTTCTTCATTGTTATATATTTATATAGTATTATTTGAATTTATATTGATATTTTATTTTATGTTGTTTTGCATTTGTTATGCCCGTGTAATAGAGCCTCTACGCCCATGGATGCATTGGTCTCTATATCCACCACTGATGCAACAATATAGGCATCCTTCTCAATCGGTCTACCCCATACACTGTAATGTCCCCCACCTCTTAGAGAGGTGATGAGGAGACTCAATGGCCTGGGCACCCCCACTAGGTCATAGTCTCACACTGAGGGGGGAAAAGTCAAGAAGTTAAAAGTTATATTTTTAAGTTGACTTAAGAAAGGAAA
>JASDQU010200664.1:0-11360 GCA_032191745.1 Picea mariana
AAAACAAATACACCATGCATTGAAATTACATCATGTGAGCTCTGGGAACTATGTTTGAGCATGGCCAAGTTGAGAACATCATCCACGTGTTTTTTCAATCACCATTTCCAAGTTTGACCTTCAAATGCATCTTTTGCATTATCTTCCTAAAAAAACCCTAATTTTAGAAATCGTTCGACAAAACACTTTTAGGGCGGTCAAACTCATGGGAGAATGATGTCCTTAATACTATACATGTAGATGAATTCAATGGAATCAATGAATCATCAATTAGTGGCACGATTCACCTTTGATCATGAGTTGCATCTCACTACCGAGAGTCATTTAATGAGAAAAATCATATTGTTACCAGTGGATAAAACCCACTCCAAGCATCAAAATTGAATTTGTAAGCTCTAGCAAGTGTGTTTGGGCATGACTCAAGTGAGAACTCTTGCACAATAGCCATTTCCAAGCTTGACCTTCAAATTCCATTTTTTCATTACCTCTCAATGTGCAAAACCCTAGTTTTAGAAATTGTCGGAGAAACCACTTATAGGGAAGTGAAACTCATGGGAGAACAATGCCCTTGGTGCTACTCTATGCACACTAGTCCAATAGAAATGACGACTTGTCAATCCATGAGTGGCTTGCATTTTATTTCCACTTGCAACTTGTGGCCCATAAACATTTAGGGATGGTCCAAATTGCAAAAAAAAACACCCTAAGCATCAAAATTGTGTTGCGTAAGCTCTAACAAGTGTACTTGAGCATGGCCAATATGAGAGAAAATGCACATAGCCACATGATCATAAAAAACAACAAATGCACAAAGTGGCACAAGATATCTATAGTAAAACCCTCAAAAGGGAAACATCCATAGAGCAATTGGCAACGCTCAATTATTTCTCTCAAAATTCTTCTTCATTTGCAACTAGGACCTAGGTCCTTTATTTATATAGTAGATGTTTGCATGCAAAGTGCTCTTTTCTTTCTAGTTCACTAAGCCAATAACTCAAAGATTCTCCAACTTAAGATTACTTAAACTTGGGATTTGTCCATGCAATGTATAATTACAATTTATGTATTATGCATAATTCATTTATTTGCATGTGCACAATTAATTAAATAATTTGCACATAATTATGCACTGACATCGCCTCATAAGATTTACTTGGAGTTGAGGGGAAGGAAGGATGATGTAAATGTTATTTCCTTGTAAAGAAAACTTCCTTCACTCCTAACAGGGATCAAAGATGAAGGAACTAGGCTTCAATGAGTGGCTTCTTGAAAATATTTGTGACCTCGTCTTTTGAACAACAAAATTACAAGTCAAGAACTTGACCATGAAGAAGTTCTCGTATGTCATGAATGTGGAACTCAATGTGTTTGGTACATTGGTTCTTAACTAGATTGTGAGAAATGTGGATGACACTCTAATTGTTGCACCAAGGAATTGTAGGATGATCCCTAATAAAACTAAACTTTGTCATCAATTGTTGAATCCAAAAAACTTGTTGACCGACATTCATAATGCCTTGGTACTTTGTCTCTATAGAAGAAAGATCAATTGCATATAATTTTTTATGGATCAAGTGACAAGACCCAAACCAAGGTTGAAAGTGTAACTAGAATAGACTTTTGATCATCAAGATCACCTGCCCAATTTGAATCTATAAATCCCAGTAAACAATAGGAGCCCCCTTAAGCATACTCGATGCCAAACTAATAAGTATCCCTGATGTAGTGAAGGATATGCTTTGCTACCTTCCAATGACTCTCATGAGGATCCCACACGAAGCGGGAGACTAAACCAACATCAAAGAGAATGTTTGGTTGGATATGGGTCAAGTGCAAGAGACTTTCAACCAATTTTCTATAAAAAGTGGGATCAACCTTAGGATTTAAACATTTGGCATAAAGTTTAACACTTGATTAATAAGGAGTAGAGGTGGACTTGCAGTCTTCCATGTGAAATTGGTGAAGAAGGTTAAGAGCATACTTAGAGTGAGAGACAAATATTCCCTTGTCTAATTATTGGATTTGAAGTCCAAGAAAATAATGAAGGAGGCCTAAGTCAAACATCTCAAACTAACACATAAGACTAGACTTCACTTGATTGATCTCATGGTGATTACTCTCGGCAATATGCAATTCATCAACATAAAGAACCCAGATGGGGAGTTTCACAATTACATGTTTAGTGTAGACATTGGGTGTAATACCCTAGTTTTGAGTCTGCATATTAATAATGTATTTTGTTTATTTGATGAAAGGTCGGAGTGCCCAAACAATTAAAAGAGGTCGAAGTGCCTAGGAAATGTAATACTTTGAACATTGCAAATAATCAAATACATCGCTAACTACAAGACGGAAAAGGACAAGAGTTATAGGGGGCTATGATTCCATGAGAGATGGGGATACAGGGGATAAGTATTTTTATTATATTTTATTTACCCATCTTGGTTTTAATTGAGAAAAGTGGTTACATGAGCTTCTTGAGGAAAGACCATGTGGTTCTTGATTTCCAAGTAAATATAAAAACCCCATTTTTGGGTTGTTTGGGGGTTCAATCTTTCCACTCTTTCATTTGGTTCTTCATTCATTATTCCTCATTCATTCTTGTTCTTGGTTGGGACATAGAAACAAATTGTTGAGGAAAGAATCCATTGTTTTGCAGTTTGTAGTAATTATTGGTGTATTCCAACCATGAATTGGTGCCTATATTCCTGAGATGCAATGGCATGTGCTAAACATTGCTCATAGTTGCAAGTCTTGAGAGTCCCATCATGGAGATTTTTGACCAGATGCATTGGATCCCTGGAAAGAAGTGGACAGACTGAGGGACAATGTGGCATTGATAGGGGTTCATTGGCTTTGGGTGGTGCATGTTGGAGAGAAGAGAGTTGGTGTACTTTGGATTGTTGTGTGTTGAAAAACATGTGAGAGCTTGAGTGTTGACTGGTTTGGGAAGTTGAGTGTCACTCTGGAACCCATCCTTGTGGATTCATAGCCCTGGCTCGGGGGTGACCTATTGTTGAGACTTGGAACAACAATGTCTAAGGTTGGGTGGAATGTCCTTGGTCTATAACTAGTTGGTGATTGGTTTTGTTTAAGATAAGTGCTCTCTGTCATGGTTTCCTTTGCTTGTATATTTATTTCCACTATGCATTAATTATTATCTATGAGATTCATATTTATAATGTCTCTGTTAGTTGGTTATTGTCGTGCATGGCATGATTAAGCATTTTTTTAACTCTAGCATGAATCTTGATTATTGCATGTGCATTTATTGCATTTCTTTCATGCTTCTTTATTAATTAATTGTTATCAAAATTCAAAATCAGTTCTTGAAGTGTGATTTGAAGTAGCGTGACCATCCTGTTTGTGGTTGAGTACGTTACAGAGTGGTATCAAATATTTTGGTTCAAATACTAGACTTGTATATGCCAGGATGAGTGCGAATCGGGCAGACTCGTTGTCACCAATTTTAGTTTGTGTGAATTTGGGGGAAAACGGAAAATTTTAGAGAGAAATTCCCCAAATGCGTGAGCAGATTCGAGTTTTAAATAACCCAGAATTGTTTGATATGTTTAATGGCATGGATCGACCGAGTTGCAGAACCGAATTTGACTTGGAAGGTTGAAAATTTTGAGTTTTAATGGTCGTTGTAGCACTGGGTTGAGTTCGAATAATCAACGACTCAGATAAAGTTCGATCTTGAGATCAACGACCTAGATTCACCCTTGATAAATTTAAAAATTTATAAGGTTTTGAAGTTTGGCAAGGTTAACAGATCAACGACCAAGATTCATTTCAGCAATTGGGAAAACGAGGAAAATCAATGGTTCATATTCTTTTTCGACCGATTGGGAAGTCAAAGAAAATCAACGGTTGAGATCATTTTGAGTGGGAGATCAATGACCTAGATTCACCTCGGTTTTGGCTTAATATTCTAAGTATTGAATTTTGTCAAAGGAACTTGTCGATGGTCAATGGTTGGATCAACGAGTTTAGCAAAGAGTTGATTTGACAAAAATAAATCTGCAATCGTCGATGATTAAGGATCGACAAAATTCGGTGAAAGTTTCATGCATCCAAAAGAAATCTTCAATCATCAATGGTCGATGGTCGGGGATCGACAAGTTTTGGTGAAGGGAGTTCATGCATCCAAAGGGAATCTTCAATTGCCGATGGTTGACAATTTAGTGCGAAGTTCATATTTTTTCCAAGAGAAATTTTTGATGGTCGATGAATGAAAGAGGAGGGTGATGTGTCATGCCACATCATCATCCACATGCCATGCCACATCAACCAAGTTGATGCCTTTGAATGGCATGTGATGCCATGTCATCATCTATGTGTCATGCCACATGAGCATAGTTTCCACGTCGGATAAGAGATGGCTAACAACTGATGGTCGAGCTTCAGTGAAATTGTAAATAAGTTAGTTGTCTAAGGAATTTGTCGGTGGTCGATCATCGATGATCGGGGATCAACGATATTCATGGGCAACTTTTGGTTTGCAAAGAAAAAAAGTCGATGGTTGATGGTCGATGATCGAGCATCGGAGAGATCGGTGGAAAAGTTTCGTTTATGAAAATAAATCATTGATCATCGATCATGGATAGAGAGTAGATCAACGGTCAATATTTCTTCTGATTTGAGATGGATGGTGCATATTGCCACATAGGCAAGACTCTCCATCAATTTAGAAAAAACCAAGTCTGGAGCCAGTTTCTTATTTTGGCCATAACTAGATCATATTAGGTCAGATGGAGTTGAAACTTCTAGGTTTTGTTCGCAGAGAAGAGATCTACAAAAGTTCCAAAGAGGGCCATTGTCCATTTCTACTTGGATTTGTCATAAATTGCAAAATAGTGGTTTTTAAAGATTTAGGTCCATATTATTGGTAGAGATCCAGATTAAGCTCAAATTATTGGAGATAGTCTAGAAAGCATACATGGTAATAATCTATGAGGAAATTGAATAAATTCTATGGGGATTGGAATGAGGATGTTGAAATAGACCAAAATCCACTATTTTGGGCCACTTTTTGGGGATTTTTTAGATTTCTAGAGGAAAAGTAACCCCAGATCACAAAACTGAAAAATTGTATTACTCAAAATTTTATGTACTTGTTAACACAAAGAAATTTGGTTCTGTGAAATTTTTCCATAAGTGCACATATTTTTCCATAAGTGAAAAAGGGGTGAAAAAGGACAAGGTTGTCATTTCCAGATTGTTCCAGATTTTTACTGGAGCAACAAATTGAAAATATGAGAGTTGTTATTGTTATTATTATTATTTATGTCTCATACAAAAGTTTCTTCAGTTCCTGGCATATTTTCTTCTACAATTGACAAAAGTTTGTCTTTCAATAAAATTACAATAGTGGAGAAAATGCACAAATGGGGTGAAAATGGTTTTTTCAGGAAGCCATAACTTTCAGCTCAGAGATCGGAATGACGCATGAGTATAGCCACTGGAAATATGATTCAGAGGAGAATAATCTAGAATCATTAGAATTCGGAGAATTGTGATATAAATTCTTCACGAGTTGAGCATAAAAAGGACATGTAGCATTAATTGACAAATTTCCATAATATGCATAATTCTAAAAAAATGGTTGCTTGCACATTTTGCAGTATTAGGGGATATGAACATATCAGTTCAAAGATAAGAATACGGATTTGGGACATGGATGAAGGAGAGGGAGGGTTCAATCATGAGAGAGGAGCCAAAGTTCAAAATATTAGTGTTGGTAATGCAGAGACAAAATCAAATGGGCACATGAGCAGAGGGGAACAAGAAACACTAATGGAGATTGTGAGAAACCTGAGAATAGAAGTGCAGAGTTACAAAGTAGACAATGAGAAGATGATGAGAGAACAAAACCAAATGAACGTTGAAATGATGCAAAGCCTAAATCGGTTGGAGAGGTAAGCAAAGAATGGATCAGACTCAAGACATGAGGAAGAAGGCAAACATCATGAAAGAAGAGATAACTACAGAAGAATTGGTCATTCAAGAAGTGTTAGCATAACTCGTAGACATCACTCACCTCCTTACTCAACAAGGAAATTTTATGCATCTAAATACTCCATAACCAGTCCAGAAGTGTCTCATGTTAGGCACCAAAGAAGATGACATGAATTAGATAGTTTGCAAGGAGAGTTTAGAAAACTTAAGCCATCATCCTTTGATGGTGAAAAAGAAAGGTAAGATGATGTTGAAGCTTGGTTTCTTGGAATCGGGAAGTATTTTAAGTTGCACAATTACTCATCTAACCTAGAAGACAAAATTTCCACATACCATTTACATGGAAAAATTGTTATGTGGTGGGATTAGTTGAAGCAAGTTGAACACATTAATGAGAGTAGGATCACTTGGAAGCAGTTCAAGAGATATTTTCAAAAGGAATATCTTTTAGAGAACTAATATGACAAGAAGATGCAATATTTCTTTGAACTTAAGTTGGGGAGCATGACCATGGGAAAATATGACAAGAAGTTCTTGCGATTGCTGAAGTACGTGGGATTTATCAAGGATGAGAAGGTGAAGATATAGAGGTTTTTGGGTGGACTGTCGTCATTTTATAAAGAGGAGATTCAATATGACAAGCTCGGGACTTTGATAGAGACCATTAGGAAAATTAAGTACCTTCATGATCAAGGAAAGGGCAGAGAGTCTTTGTAGAAGTCTTGGAAGGATAAGAATAAAGAGAAATCTGATCAAAGAAGGAAGGGATTCAAACCTCCTTTCGACATAAACATCCCTAATAAAAATCAACAAGATCAATCTACTAAGAATGAATCCAAAAGGGAAGACTCCTTGGGAAAAGGGGGAAGAAAAGGTACATACGCCCAAGTGTTTCACCTTTGGGACCACCAATACTCTTTGTCAAAAAGAAGGATGGAACATTGAGGCTGTTTATTGACTTTAAACAGCTGAATAAAGCCACTGTGAAGAACAAATACGCTCTACCAAGAATTGATGACCTCTTTGACCAACTAAGAGGGGCAAAGCTATTTTCAAAGATATAATTGAGATCAGGCTACCACCAAGTAAGAATCAAGGAATAATACATCAATAAGACAACCTTTAGAACCAGGTATGGACATTATGAATTTATAATGGTGCCATTTGGACTGACCAATGCATCAGTTGCCTTTATGTGTTTAATGAATGACATATTTAGAAAGTATCTGGATAAGTTTGTCATTGTCTTCTTGGACGACACACTTATATATTCTAAGTCTGAGGAAGAGCATGAACATCACTTGAGATTGGTGCTACAATTTCTAATGGAACATCAACTCTATGCCAAGCTAAGAAAGTGTTATTTTTACCAAGAATAGATCCATTATTTGGGGCACATTATTTCAAAAGAAGGTATAGCAGTAGATCCAAAGAAGATTGAAGTCATTAGAGGATGGTGAACACCTAGGAATGTTTCAGAAATCATATCCTTCATGGGATTAGCTGGATACTACAAGATATTTATAGAAGGATTCTTTAAAATTGTTCATCCCATTACATTTTTACAAAAGAAGGGAATTAAATTTGAATGGACAACAAAGTGTGAAGAGAATCTTAATTTATTGAAAGAATTACTCACTAGTGCACCTATTTTAAATATTGTTGACCCAAATGAGAATTTTGGGGTATGTACAGATGCATGCAAGGAAGGACTCAATGGATTCCTCACTCAAAATGGACGTGTCATTAGTTATGAGTCCATAAAGATTAAAGAACATGAGCGGAATTATGCCACACATGATTTGGAGTTTGCTTCCATAGTTTATGCATTGGATATATGGATGCATTATCTCATGGAAAAGAAGTTTGAACTAAGGATGGACCATAGTGGTTAGAAATATCTTTTTGAACAACCAACTTTAAATGCTAAGCAAAAGATATGGTTGGATTTTTTAAGTAAGTATAACTTTGAAATCAAACATATCAAGGGAAAATAAAATAAAGTTATTGATGCACTCAACAAAAGAGTACATCTCATGCATGCTACAACCATTAGTATGCATTAGTCATATTTAAAGAGCAAAATTTTGGATGTTTTTGTTACATGCCAGCATTACCTACAGGTAAAACAAAGTTTACAACAGGAAAATGTACAACATAAAATTAAAGAGCATGAGATTAAGGAAGATGGATTACTTATGCATAAGAATAGATTTTATGTTTCTAGTTCTAGAGAACTTAGGAATTTGGTATTAAAAGAAATGCATGATGTTCCATATGTCGGACATCCTGGTCACTAGAAAACAATTGCAGCAGTAGGAAGCCAATTCTCTTGGCCAAGAATGAAGAGGAATGTTGTTGATTACATTGTAAGATGAATGGAATGTCAGAGCATGAAGGTTGAGAATAGACACCCAACATGTTTGCTAGAACCATTGTCGTTTCCAGAGATTCAAGAAATGGCAAGTGGTAACCATTGATTTTATCACTAAGTTTCCCAAGACAACAAGGCAACATGATTCAATAATGGTAGTGGTGGATAAATTGACAAATGATACTCATTTTTTTCCTACAAAAATGGCTCATACAACATCTAATATTGCATAAATTTACATGAGCGAGATTGCTAGTTTGCAAGGAAACCTAAGGCAATTGTCTCGGATAAAGAGACAAAGTTTACTCCAAATTTTTGGAGGGGATTATTTAAATTATTTGTTACAAATATGAACTTTAGTACAACATATCATCCACAGTCAGACGGGCAGACAGAGAGAGTCAACCAAGTGATTGAAGAAATTTTGAGAGTGTATGTGATGAATAAGCCATCTAAGTGGGAATATTACTTGCATTTGGTTGAGTTTGCCTATAATATTGGGTATCAAGATTCATTTAATATGAGTCCATTCGAAGCTTTGTATGGTAGAAAATGTAGTACTTCATTGAGTTGGGACAACCCAGCCGATAGAGTAGTACTTGAGCCCGAATTTCTCAAGGATAGGGAAGACCAGATGGTTAAAATTAAGCAAAATTGGAAGCAACACAAGTTATATAGATAGCAACAAGACAACTATAGAATTTAAAGTGGGAGAGCATGTGCTTTTGAAAGTGAATCCCAAGAAGAGCTCATTAAAGTTGGGCAGTTGTACAAAGATGGCAACCAAATTCGATGGTCCATTTGAGATATTGGACAAAATAGGGTCAATTGCATACATGTTTGCATTGTCTGCTTCCATAAATGTGCTTAATGTATTTCATCTCTCTTTGATGAAAAAGTATGTACATGATCCTAACCATTTTATTGATTGGAATTTGATTCAGGTGGAGCTAGAAGGAGACGTTCAGGTCTAGTTGGTGCATATATTGGATAGAAAAGTCAAAATGCTCTAGAATCGAGTCAAGGAATTGGTAAAAGTTCAGTGGACCTACTATGGTCTTGTAGATTCTACTTGGGAGCATGAAGATGTCATGTGGGTAGAGTACCTGTGCTTTTTTGAAGAATTTTGAAATTTTGATTTATGTTTTGTATATGCACTGAGGACAGTGCCATAAAAAGGGGGAGGGGAATGTAATACCCCGGTTTTGAGTCCCCGTATTAATAATGTATTTTTTCTATTTGATGAAAGGTCGGAGTGCCCAAACAATTAAAAGAGGTTGGAGTACCTAGGAAATGTAATACTTTGAATATTGCAAATAATAAAATACATCAGTAGCTGCAACACAGACAAGGACAAGAGTTATAGGGGACTATGATTTCATGAGAGAGAGAGCTAAAAGGGCTAAGTCTTTTTATTATATTTTATTTACCCATCTTGATTTTAATTGAAAAAAGTGGTTATATGAGCTTCTTGGGGAAAGGCCATGTGGTTCTTGATTTCCAAGTAAATATATAGACCCCTCTCTGGGTTGTTTGGGGGTTCACTCTTTCCACTCTTTCATTTGGTTCCTCATTCATTTTTGTTCTTGGTTGGGACATGGGAAAAAATTGCTAAGGAACTAAGCCATTGTTTTGTTGGTTGCAGTAATTATTGGTGTATTCCAGCCATGAATTGGTGCCTCTATGCCTTAGATGCATTGGCACGTGTTAAACATTGCTCACAACTCTGAATCTTGAGAGTCCCAGCATGGAGATTCTTGACCATCTACACTGGAGACCTAGAAAGAAGTGGAAAACTTGAGGGATTGCATGAGAGTGAAGGGGGTTCATTATCTTTGTGTGGTGCAGGATGGAGAGAAGAGCGCTAGTGTAATTTGGATTGTTATGTGTTGAGAAACCTGTGAGAGCTTGAGTGTTGACTGGTTTGGGAAGCTGATTGTTGCTCTGGAACTCATCCTTATGGATTCATAGCCATGGCTTGGGGGTGACCTTGGTCTGCAACCAGTTGGTGATTGGTTTTCTTTAAGATAAGTTCTCTCGGTCATGGTTTCATTTGCTTGTATATTTATTATGTTGTGTATTAATTATTATCTTTGATATTTGTATTTATAATGGGCCTGCTTGTTGGTTATTGTTGTGCATGGCTTAATTAAGCATTATTTTTAAGTCTAGCATGAATCTTTATTATTACATGTGCAGTTATTGCATTTCTTTCATGCTTATTTATTAATTAATTCTTATAATAATTCAAAATTAGTCCTTGAAGTGCGATTTTAAGTAGCATGACCAACTTGTTGGTGGCTGGGTACATTACATTGGGATTGGATTGACACCTAGAGAAACCAAAATCAAGAAGGAAAGTATCCATCTTTTCACACCAAGCTTAGGGAGGTTGATTTAAACCATAAAGTGACTTCCTGAGGTAACAAACAAGGGAGGATTCATCCTAAGCAAAACCTAGAGGTTGTTCCATGTAGATTTCTTAATTGAAGTTCCCATGTAGAAAGGTGCTTTGACATCCATCTAATGTACTACCCAACCTTGAGAAAGAACAAATGAATGCACAAGCCAAATTGAATCAAACTTTGCAACGGTAGAAAAAGTTTCTGAGTAGTCAATACCTTCAACCCATGAGAAACCTTTGGCAATAAGGTGGGATTTAAACTTATCCATACTTCCATTTACTAAAAACATGTTTATATAGACCCACTTGCAATTAAAAATCTTGTAAACTTCAGGAAGAGGAAGAAGATCCCAAATGTACTTTTTTTATTGAGTAGTTCATTTCTTCTTGCATAGTTGCTTCCTATTAATGTAGACCAATTGCCTCTTTATAAGTTTGAGGATATTTTATCTCAATATGATATATCATAGTAGCTTAACCACATGTATGGAATTGAGAGTGTGTCCTACAAGGATCTATCAGATTTCCAACGAAAGTACTATTGACCAAAAAAATTGGTCACCTATATGTTCCCGCTCCTGGAATAATAAAAGTAATGATATTGGAAGATATATATTTTTG
>JASDQU010200667.1:15340-27666 GCA_032191745.1 Picea mariana
ATTCCGTTGTCAGTGTTGCATGGCCTCCTGGGAAAGCATGATATGGGGTAGGGTTATGGAATGATGAGTTCGTCGAAACTTGTGCAACTCCTTCTGTGGCTCCTGGTGGGGTTACCATAAAATTCTAAGGAAGTCCCAGTCCCCTCATTCTCATACATTCATTTTCTAGATGACCTTTCGTATAACATCCAGTGCACCAAACATGTGGTCGTCCTGGTCTGAGTATCATCAGCTACTGAATATTTTCTGTCAGTGATGATATCTAACCTTGTAGTTGCACCAGATTCGCATCTACTAGGGGTCAGGTTGCTCTCAATCTCCCGAGGTATCCTGCAACGGCTTCAATATTCATTGATTGTTCCAAGGCATCTGTTAACGTGGCTATCCGCTGTTGTTTTAGCGGAATCTGAGTCAGAGGAAACAACCCCTGAATGTACCACTATGTTTGATGTTCTTCATGTATTGGATGTGCCAACATCCCTATAGCATATTTCAACTTTTGGTTGTACTCCCAAGACGATTCACCTTCCCTCTGTTGGATCTCGTGCAACTCAGACAGAACCTGTTGTTCTGACTGAGGTATTTTGAATTCTACTATAAACCTCATCCATACCTGGCCAAATGTGAACGCTTGACCTTGTGTCCCTGGCACTCCTGGTTTAATGATATTCATGTACCACTTGAGAGCACAACCTCTCAAGGTATTCTGAAACTTGACCAACTTATTCACATTCAAAGTCCCTCTAGATCTCCAGATTGCTTCACATAGGAACCAGTGCTACTCAACATCTTTATCTCCATTGCCCAAAAATTCTGGGTATCGAGCAATCGAACCTCCCGCATGGCTGGCCATTGTTGATCCTGTTGTTCATATCAATTTGAACCCTAATGGTCCTTCTTTTGATCTACCGAGGGATCCCAATATCCTTCCTGTACCCACACTTCTTGGTTGTGACTGACGAACTAATTGTATTGGAACAGAACTAGAATGAGAAGGTAGTATCGAACTTACTGCTTGTGTATAAGACACTTGGGGTATGGGTGATTTAGGGATGGCGCCACTGACTTCAAGGCAGTTTTCTTCGATCTAAGGGGTCTCTTTATCTTCCACTGGGATGATTGCTTCGACCAGATTCCTGATCTCTCCTGTTATCGGGGCTAAATCTTCTCTTTCTCCTCCAAGATTCATGTCGGCTTCCTCTTGCCTTACATATGTACCTTCTCCTCCTCGTCCCACTTCCTTGGGACTTCTTTATCTCCTCTCTTCTCTCTCATTTTATATTTGACTGTCCATTCATTCCTTTCTTCTCATCTTCTGCAGTTCTTCCATCTGTCTTTCCTCTACTTCTCCTGATCTACCTTCTTTCCTCAACTTTTCAGGTTGTCTTGCGGCTTTCTTGATCTTTTCATGCCACCACTTCTCAACTATGGTGGCTCTCTTCAAGTCTTTCTCATCCCTTGAGTCCATTGCTTTTTGTTTCCCCTCCATTTTTCAAAGAACCCTTCCCCTCTCTCATGCCATGACTCTCACCCCGTCTCGCCCTACCCTAAGCGAGGGTGTTTACGCTGGCATCTCAGTCGAGGACATAATCAACATCCCTTCCTCCATCAATAAAACCTTAATCCATAGGGGGATTTCTCTCAACAGTCTTCCCCTTGCGCCTTTCTTGAAAATTTCATCTACCTGCGAAAAGGACTGGTGGTTCTCAGCTGCAAATTCGATTATGTATCCCTCTAGAGTGTTGCTAACCCAGAAATCCATAGCTCGTGTAACTGGGCAATCTAGCCTCTGGAGTGCTACTAAATTTTTGGTATCCCATGCACAAATATTCTTGGCCCATCCTTGGAACTCTGGAGATTCTTGGAGCCTCTTTATCCAGTGAAAAAATTCTTCCAAGAATTTAACCCAAAAAATCTCATACTGGTCACTCGATCTTTCTGAGTAAAAGATTGCTTCGTGAGTGTTTTCCACTAATTTTCTCCTTAGTTCTACTTCTTTCCATATGAAGGCACCACAGTTCCTTTCCCACCATTGATCAATTCCATATCTATGGATAGCTGGCAACATTCTCCCTAAAGGTTCCATTTTAACACAATTCCCAGCAATGGAACCATTTTGTTGGCGCGAATTTGATCAGACCAAGGTCGTTCTCAAGTTACCAACAAAAGGTATCGTGTAGTCTAGAGCACTGGTATTTTCATCTCCTCTGAAGAGAATAAGTCTCACCCGAAGTGCTGCTGAGACAGATAGATAGGGAAGGGTAGGGAAAAGACTAAAGAGGATCCATAGAGTAGTTAGAACTCATTCTTGTTCTTGCGCAAGAGACATTAATAGATCTGAAACATATAAATGCACGAATCAAACCTACTTAAGTTGTGATCAAGCATTTAAATGTTGAACCATGAAAAAGAACTCATAAGCTATAAGGAAATATTGTAATGCATAAGTAAACATACAAAGACGTAACATATTTTGAAATTTGGTCCTACTTCCTATTATTTTTAGGATCTTCCTCTCATTACAGACTCACAATTACATAGCAAGGCTCAGTACAGACTCTTGGCTATGGACTCATGCCACAGAGCTCTAATTCTCCAACTAATAGGTCCAATTCATTACAGACTAATAATTGTCTTCCTTCAACTTACAACAAGTATCAACAACTAATCCCAAAAACTAGCGATTTTGACCAACCTGACTCAACTCAGCCCAACTAACCAAATCATGAACTAATGAACCAACTGATGAGCAAACCAACCAATCAACCCTTTTACAATTATGTTCATCCCTATATATAGCTAGGTTGTGTCTTCCTTTTCAACTTGCATGCTTTCTTGTTCTATTGCAACTGTTTGTTGCTTTGCTGGCATTGCGTTGACTTCCGCAACTGCTTTATGTTTCTCTTTCCCCCAGACTCTGATGGATTTTGTGCAACTCGTGCTTAGTCAAAACTTGTGTGATTACTTCTCAAAACCAAAGGGCCCAACAACCAGTACAATTAGGCTTCCACAAGGGGAGGAGTCGGGTCTGATGTTCCCCTTTTGAAGCAGCTCTTGGATATAACACTTGATTTCATAATTTTCCATCAGCCAGTGATGATAGACTGGTCCATTAGGAATATGTTCATCGGGGATTATATCAATTGGATTCTTGACTTGGTAGTGCGTTGGTACCTTTGTGGGTGAGGAGAAGATGTCTATGTACTCTTCCACGATCCCATCCACTTGCTTCTACTACAAAGAGAGGCTCTATGTAGAGGACATAGATGTGGCAGTGACCTTCTTCTTACTATGAGAATGGACCACAAAGAAGATGAACTTAACAGTCTGTAAAATGACCTTACTACATTGCTTAGCGGATATTAAAGAAATAACGGTAGGAAGCACTACCTCTTGTATCATGTACAATTGTCTACCTAAAGTAATAATAACACTGCAGGGTCTAGACTCATACATAGCATTTCACTTCCAGAAATATGGTTTTCCTAAGAGAACATCACAAACTTCAAGGGGATAAATATCACACAATACCTCATATTTTAAGGGCGTGATGACATAGGGAAGACAACACTGTTGGATGATGCGGAGAGATCTTCCTTGGCAAAGCCAAATGATGGTGTGGGGATGTGGTTTATTGGTAGGTCCAGTCACTTGACGACCTCTGTTGAGATCAGGTTCTTCTAACTACTATTATCAACAATGAAATGAAGCGGATCCCCCTTTACCCACATTTGTGAGTGAAAGAGGCGTTCCCCTTCCTCTGGTTCTTATGGTTCGCTTGGCTGGAATTTAGTGGTAGTGATAGTGGCACTAGGTTCGACATCGATAATCCACTTCCCTCCTTCTAGATTTGATTCAGAGTCATAACTTGCCTCTGACTCGGAATATTTCATCTCGACCACCACTGACTTCTTGGAGGGACATTCCTCGGTGTTTTCCCAAGGGATTTTATGGTATTCACACCACTTTCCCATGTCCTTTGACTTCTCATTACCCTTCTTGTGTTGTGGATTGAACTGGTTTTCTAGAGAGTGGCCATATTTTCTTTGTCCCTTGTTTTTTGGTTTGGGGCCGCCTTTTCCCTGATTCAGCTGTGATGAGTTTGCACATACCAACTCTCGCCTATTTTGCTTAAAGTTCTACTAGATCTTGACAACATATCTATAAGTCGCATATAATGATGCGATGTCCAGAAACTCCATTTTTGTTTGAATGTATTTTTTCATATAGCTACAGTATTATGTCATTTAGACTCTTTGATACGCAATTTGGTGCACAGGGTATGGAAAATATTGCTAAAATATGGTATTTTTTGGTCCCTTTCTTGACGCAGTGTGGTCCATCTTGTGTATTGGTCCTCATAGCATCTAATAGGGTAGTATTGTTCTTTAATGGAATCCCTGAAGGAATCACATTTGGGGGCGACTGCAAATATTGCAGATTCTTCTATGGCCCTTTTCTCAAAGTAAGTATCCCACCAGTCCTTAACATAGGGGATGGCCTTAAGGAGTGAAAAAGTAATCTTTTCCCTATCGAAAAAATTATGGACCGGAAAATACCATTCGATCAGATTTAGTCATTTATCTACAACATCCACATCTATCAATCCTTCAAATAATGGAATATCAAAATTTACTTGTACCTTGAAGGGGGTTGCATGGCCACTTGATGAAGATGTGTCTCCTATGGGCAGTCATCGAAGAATCTGTGAAAAGTTGTCAATCATTTCATTCCTTTATCGTGCAAAGGATTCCTCGAGCAACATTTTAAAACGATATCCTACTCCATCATATTTATTCTCATCCCCGATGGGTTGTTTTCAGTCTTAGCACTACCGATCTTGCAAAGGCTCGACTGGTTCGAGTCCCAACTTCTTGTACCCAAATCTTGTTGGGGAAATGCACGAAGAAAAAAAATGAAGAGAGATGGGGCTTTCTCAGTGCGTGAGTGTACCCCTTATGAGAGATGGGGCCAACTGGTCTAGCATAGCCAAGAGGGTGAGGGCGTGAGAGCCAAAAATCTTTGTGTAAACCTACCTCCCCATGCCTAAGTGAGTGCATGGGTGTGTGAGAGTGCCTCCCCCCCCCTCCCTCGACAACAAGAATTCCCTCTTAATTTTGCATGTTCCTGGGCCGACACCTATTTCTCAAGAAGCATGTTCCTTTTCCTTTGGAAGTCACCTGTCCTTTCCTAGGAACTTAGGATAAAAAAATATCCCCTTAAACAGTTTTTGGAATAGTAATAAATTATTATTCTCTTGGGATTAAGCCCCTAGAATTAGACCCTCTTTCCAACCTCTCAGCCCCCTCTACCTTACCCAGCCTAGTGGAGATTATTACCCCATCACTCTTTCTCTGTGGTCGGTCTACACGTAGTGATGTATTTATATTAATAATATGAATATTTACATGTACAAAATAGGCTCCTGGCCTTTAACACCTAGGCTCTCTGGCCTACTAACACATAAGACTACCAGCTTATAATTGCTTGGATCACAAGACTACAAAACATGTTTACAACTCATAATACAATTGGGGCTCATCCTTGGGGTATTACAATCCCCTCTCCTTATTTTTTCATTGTCCTTAGTGCAACTCATTTACATAACATCAACAAGATTTTTAAAATCTTCAAAAAGATGTGAGTATTCTTCCCACATAGCAGCCTCATGCTCCCATGTCGCATCCTCGGGACCATACCAAGTCCACTAAACCTTTACAAGACCTATGGCTCAATTTCGGAGTTGTTTTCTCTTCCGTTCCAATATGCACACTGGATGCACTTGCAAGGCACCTTCTTGCTCCACCTGAACCACATTCCAATCAATAACATGATTATCATCAGGCATATATTTCTTAAGAAATGAAACATGAAACACATTATGTACAGTCATGGATGCAAGAAATGAAATCATATATGCAATTGGTCCAATCCTTTCTAGGATTTCAAATGGCCCACAATATCTTGCTGCCAACTTGGAACAGTTTCCCAGCTTCAGGGAACTTCTGTTGGATTTCACCTTCAAGAAAACATGATCACCCACTTTAAATTCCCTATGGGTTTTGTTCTTATCAGCATAACTTTTCTACCTGTCTTGGGCAGCCTTTAAATTCTGCTTAATCTTCAGCATTTTCTCTTCCATTTCCTTGATAAATTCTGGCCCAACTATTACTCTATCAATTGGGTTATCCTAGCTTACTGGGGTGTTTCACTTTCCTCCATAAAGTGCTTCAAACGGGCTCATCTTCAGTGATGCTTGATACCCATTGTTGTAGGCAAATTCTACCAAGTGTAGGTAGTTTTCCCATTGGGATGGTTTTTCCATCACATACATCCTTAGTATATCTTCTATCACTTAGTTCACCCTCTCTGTCTTCCCATTGTTAATGATTAAGCCATTATTATAGTTCTTTTCATTTCAATAGATAACAATAGCATAATACAAGATCACTGAGAAATACACAATCACAAGAGACACAACATTTATCCTGGGAAACCCTCTAGGGGAAGAAAACCCAGCAAAACTTCCTTATTATAGATAGCCAATACAATGCCAAGAGATAACTCAAGATAATACAGAAAGTCCTCTCCTAAATATGTTCCTCTCTCTCTCTCTCTTCTCCAACTGCAACTCCGAAACTTGTCTCTCAATGAACAAGTGAGGTGTGTCTAAGTGGGGCTCTAGCCTCCTTATTTATACTAATCTGGCATGTGTGAAGTGTCCCTTCACTAGTAGGGCCAACTTCTTAAACTACATGGTTATAACCACCTTCATTATATTTCGGGGCCTCTTTGATATGTATTGGGGCCGACTTATTCTTTTGCCTATTACAATTATATTATGACCAATCCACAAAAGGGGATTTGGTCCTTTTACAATAGCCAACATGATCAATCCACAATGGGGATTGATCTAACTAATAATATATCAAATAAGAATAAGAATACACTTTGCAGTTACATTATTTCAACACTCCCCCTTAACAAGAAGGGTATTCTTCAACAGCATCAGGCGAGAGAGAGAGGACAACATCATCAACAAAATCAAGTGGGTGAGAGGACAACATCATCAATATCATCTTGGAACACTGACTGGCATATCTATAAGTCATCAAAATTTTTCTTCATCGGCAGCATCGTCATTCTTGAAGGAATGTAATCATCATCTGCATCAATATCTATTAGTATAAAACTAATATATCATCATCATCACAGCACGAGGTTGGCTCATCATAATACAGGACTGGCTTTACGTCACAACTGTCAAGCTGGAAGCTCAGTACTCATCTTTCTTTACGTCATAGTAATCAAGCTGGAAGCAAGATACTAGACTAGGTTTACGTCACAGCTTCTCAAGCTGGAAGCATAGTACTAGTCTCATCTCAACGTCTTTCTTTACGTCACAGCACTTAATTTGGAAGCAAGATACTAGACTAGCTTTACGTCACAGCTATCAAGCCGGAAGCACAGTACTAGTCTCATCACATCGTTTTTCTTTACGTCACAACCATCAGGTTGGAAGCAATATACTAGATTGGATTTACGTCACAACTGTCAAGCCGGAAGCACAGTACTAGTCTCATCTCATCGTCTTGTTTTTTGTCACATCAATAAAGAAGGAAGCAAGATACTTGTCCTGATTTACGTCAGAGCAATCAAGTTGGAAGCAGGATACTAGACTGGCTTTATGTCACAGTTGTTAAGCCGAAAGCATAGTTCTAGTCTCATCACATCGTCTTGCTTTACGTCACAACAATAAAGATGGAAGCAAGAGATGTCTTATCACAACAACTACTCCCCCTTTCGAGGAAGGTCCTTTCGGACTATACCAAGCTTATCTCAAAAGTGATTAAACTTTACACAAGATAGAGGCTTGGTCAACACATCAACAACCTGTTCATCCGTGCTAATGTACTAGAGCTTTATGGCTCCTCTCTACACCATGTCACGGATGTAATGATATCGGATCTCTATGTGCTTCGACCTGTCATGGAATACAGGATTCTTTTTCATCTTTATGCATCTCTGGTTGTCACATAGGATTGTGGTTGCTTCCATCTCTAGGTCAAATAGACCAGTCAGCAACTTTCAAAGCCATATAGCTTTGCAGCTGGCAGAACATGTAGCAATGTATTCTTATTCTGTTGTGTTGAGAACAATGTTGGACTGCTTTCTACTCTGCCATGAGATCATGGTTGATCCCAAACTGAAACAACATCCTGAAGTGATTTTCCTATTAGAAACACTTCATGCCCAATCTACATCAGTATATCCACTCAATGTGAAATCATGATCTCCATCATAGCTGAGACCACAATCTATTGTACCCTTAAGGTACCTCATCACATGTTTTGTAGCCACTAGGTGAACATGTTTGGGTTCTATCGGAAACTGACTCAAGGTATTCACAAAAAAACAAATGTCTAGTCTGGTGTTCGTCAAGTACATCAACGATCCAATAATCTGTCTGTACAGTGTGGCATCAATCAATTATGACGAAGTGTCGAAAAATAGCTTTAGCTTTGCTTCCATGGGTGTATTCATGGACTTTCATTCCAACATGTTGAATCTCTTCAGGATTTTGACTGCATACTTCCCTTGGTTAAGGAATATCCTCTCTGGACTCTACCATACCTCAAGACCTAAGAAATAATGCATTAGGACAAGGTCTTTCATTTCAAATTCTGAGGCAAGTCTCTTCTTACATTCAATGATGAGCTTTTCTTCTCCGGTTAAGAATAATTCATTCACATATAGTAGTAATATCACTGTCTCATCATTCATAACCTTGAAGTAGAGGTTAGAATATGCTTTACTCTTGGTAAAGACCAAGCTCATCAGGAAACTGTCTATCTGTCCATACCAAGCTCTAGGAGCTTGCTTTAATCCGTACAATGCTTTCTTCAACCTACAGACATGAGACTGCCTGTATTCAACTTTAAATCCTTGAGGTTTCTCTATATACATTTCCTCTTCGATGACACCATTTAGGAAAGTTGTCTTTATGTCCATCTGGTGCAACTTCCACTTCATCTTAGTTGCAAGGGCTATGATGGTTCTGATCGAAGTGTATCTGGCTACAGGAGCGAATGTCTCTTCCTAGTCAATGCCTTCCTTTTGAGAAAAGCCTCGAGCGACGAATCTTTCTTTATACTTTTCAATACTTCTATCAGCAGCATGTTTTATTTTGAAGATCCATTTGGAGGATAACACATCTTTACTCTTCGGTCTGGGAACTATTTCCCATACATCATTCTTTATTATGTATTGGTATTCCTCTGTCATGGCATATGCCCATTCTTTCATCTGAATGACTTCTTCAAAGCAGGTAGGCTCCTTCTCTAGGAGGTCACACATCAAAGACGTATAACTAGAGAATGGATTTGGTCTTTTCATATGTCTCATGGTTCCTTGGGGAACACTATACTTCTCTCCATCTTGAATGAGCTCTCTAGCCCAAGCTAGATTTCTTTTATGGGGGATTGTCATCTGAGGCGGTTCTTGAAATTATACTATATCATGGTCTTATAGAATTTCCTCATCAGGGGAAACTACGTCTTCCCTCACTGGTTTGGCAGCTCTAGGAACCCCCCTCACTGCTTCTACAGTTCTGAGGATTACGGGTTCTTCTTCATGTACTTCTTCAAGATGACATCTTCTCAATTTCTTGAGTGTTTCATCTTCATCAAAAATCACATCCTTGTTGATCTCAATGTGGCAGTGACCTGGTATGTAAATTCTAAAGGCCTTGGATACCTCATAGTATCCCACAAATATTCCCTTATTTCCGGAAGGTTCCATCTTGTTTCTTTTCTCTTTAAGAATATGTATAAAAACTGGCCAGCCAAATATTTTGATATGACTTACCTCCGGCTTATTTCTGGTGAACATCTCTTCAAGGGTCTTGAACCCAAGTGCACTATGGGATAATTGGTTTTTCACATAAACGACTGTCATTGTTGCTTCTACCCATAAGAACATTGGAAGATCTTGATCATGAATCATAGTCTTCATAGCTTCCATTATCGTTATGTTCTTTCATTAAGATACACCATTTTGTTAAGGATTATAGAGAGTTGTGAGTTCCCTCTTGATCCCAACATCTTTGGAGAAGCTCACAAACTCTTTTGAGGTATATTCTCCTCCATTATCTGACCTGAGTATCTTGATCTTTCTTTCAGAAAGGTTCTCTATCAAGGCTTTGAATTCCTTGAACTTGTTGAACATTTCATCTTTAGATTTAAAAAAGTACACCCAGGTCTTACGAGAATAATCATCAATAAATGATACATAGTATACATACCCACTAGTGGAGGACGATGGAATTGGGCGACATACATCTGAATGAATGAGCTCTAGGAATCCTTCTACTTTGTTGTCTCTCTTCGAAAAAGGATTCGTGATGTTCTTCCCTTGCACACATCCATTGCACATGCCTTCATGATCAATTTTGAATTCTAGTAGACCTATGATAGCTTTGCATATGTATTTTAGTGCCTTGTAAATTATTTGAGCTAATCTTCTATGCCAAAGTTCACATGAGTTTTCAATGGAGTGGGTCATGGCATCCTTTGAGTGACCCTTTAGCTTATACAAGCCATTTTCTTCTCCTCCAATGATGATTGCTTCATTCAGGGTTTCTCCTTTAGCCCACATGAGGACTTCTTCATCTATAAAGGCAACTCTGAAGCCTTTCTTTTCTAAAGCAGAAATGGAGAGTAGGTTCTTTTTCAAACCTACTACAAAAAGTACATCCTTCATCTTTATTGAGTTCCCTAAATTCAGCTTGTATCTTGATTCTCCCGCTATCTTGATGGGATATTGGTAATCATCTCCAAGTGTCACTTTTTGAGAAAACTTCTTTTCTGAAATACAAGAGAGAATGTCTCTCTGAACTGTCATGTTCTTGGAGGCACCACTATCAATGAGCCACGTGTCCTCTCTAGGTGTTATCGATCCTGAGAGGGTCGATATTAAGACATAGTCTTTGTTCTGCTCTCTTATCATATTTGGAGGTGGTTCTTCATCTTCAACTACATGGGCATGGTGCCTCTTATGTTTCCTCTTGTATTCTTCTCATCTAGCTAGAGAGAATTTTGTAATGTGTCCCATCTTGTCACAATGATAGCATTGTATAGATGAGTAATCTCTTTCCCTTCGTTGTCCTCTCTTCTGAAATCTCCTTGGATGAGATTCTTTATTATTGAATTTGTTTGGCGGTTGAGGATCTTTATGAGTCTCCTTCTGGAAGTAGGGTTTCTTCCTTCCTCTTTTGGTGTGAGTAGCTAGGGCTTGATCATCATCTTTTGCTAGTAGCGCTTCACGATTAGCTACTCTTGTTTCTTCTTGAATGCATTCTTCCCATAGACGGTCAAACTTCAGTTTCTTCATTCTAGCACAAATCGTTTGGATGAATGCATCCCAAGGTCTTGTGAGACCATTAAGAGCTGTCATTATGAGCTCGTCTTCATCTATTTTGTCTCCAATTGCTTCTAATTGTTCTTTAAATTCTGAGATTCTGGAGAAATATTCTTGGATTGTTTCTCTATGTTCTTTCCTTCATAGAGTTTGCTTAGGGCATCAAACATTTCTTTTAGAGTCTTCTTGGATGACACATAAGGAATCAAGAGGTCTTTGATTGAATCTATAATGATTCTTTTGGCCCTAATCGTGTCCTTTAGATGCTTGGCTTTTTCTGCAGCATCGTTGGTTTCCGGTACTTCTTCTTTGATGAATCTTGCTAGGTCATTCTCTTCAAGGATCAGGTCGATCCTATACTTCTAGGCAAGGAAGTTTTCCATGCCTTCTAGTTTGTCAACAAGCTTCGTGCTTGCAGACATCTTTTACTTGGAGCTAGGAAAATGACCAAAAAATGAAAATGCTCAAAATCAAATTCTGAACTTACCAGGAGATGCTCTTGGCTGAGGTGAGTATCCTAGTGTGCTTGGATCTAAGAAAATCCAATTTTTACCCCTCAAAAATTGATCTGTGGAATTTTGGATTGGTGCTTCTAGTTTTCTGGTACCTCTGGTACTCTAGTACTTCTAGTTCTTTGGTTTTCTGGTACTTCTGGTACTTTGTGAAACTAGGGTTTCACTTTCTGGGAGATATAGCCACTGAAAAGGTGTGCTGAAAGTGCCAAATTAATCCTTGGGGGAGGGCACACTTTTCTATATGGTTTTAGGGATGAAAAGATTCACCATCAAAAATCCCTAATTTGCATGTATGACAACAGTGACGTTTTTCACTCTTGTGAAAGATGCTTTCTTTATCTTGGCTCTGATACCATGTTAATGTTTAAGCCATTATTATAGTTCTTTTCATTT
>JASDQU010200668.1:0-13109 GCA_032191745.1 Picea mariana
ACAACCAAGCTAAGTACATTATAAGATAAATTGGATGTTTTACAATGAAATTAATTATATTATGATATAATTAATAAATTGTGTTATAAGGTGTTTATAACCTGGATATTTAAATTAGCACTAAACCATTCCCAAGGGGGAAGAGAAAGAAATTAAATCCTCATTAACTATCGAGCCGGTATTTTAGGCTAAGTAAAAATGTATTTATAAGTGTATTTAATTAATGAGTATTAATTATCCCAAATGAGGATTAATTAATTGAATATTAAGGATTGATATTTTAAGAAAATATTAATTAACTTAATCAGTTTATAAGGAATAGACAAGTGTCAATCTCTAGTCGAGTAAGCCTTCATACTGAATGGTGATGTGGGGCATCATGATGGGTCCATGTGTCAAGTGGATATTGAGCCACATTTCACATCACAATATAGGTACATGGTGGCAACATGGACCAAGGTGGAAGGAAATATTTGATATCAGACGTAGATCTCCAAGGGATCCATATAAGATAAGTGCAACTAGCGCAAGAGAAGGGTTGTTAAATGTTGTGGGAGTTGGTGACTCTAAAGTAATTAGATTCATTGATGTTCCAACCGCTAGGTTCATTGGATCTATAGGTTAGACTTGTTGGAGTGTGTGTAGTTAGAGAGATCATGCCAGAGTGGATTAGGTGTGGGAAATATGCCAACCTCAATGGTAAGACTCGGATGAAGAGTCCCATCTCTGAACTAATGGACGAGGGAGTCAAATGGATCATGTGGTAGATGCCACATCGGTGCCATGTTGGATGGCATGAGTGATGGGGAACCATGTGGTTTCCATGTGGTACTAAAGGTGAACACAATGAATGAAAGTTCATAAACTTTTTAGATATTGTAACTTCTGATCTAGAGCTCAGTTTTGAACATGGTTATAGTCATTGTGAATCTCTTAATTATCATAAGATGATGATGGCCTCTAGATGCGGCCTTGAGATGATTGAGGAAAAGAGAAAATTTAATACACCATCCCTTGAAAAGGTACTTAGGGGGTTGGATTTCTCACAAAGTGGTATCAGAGAAGGCTACAACACTAGGCCTAGATGGGCTAGAAATCAGTCCAAGGATTGGTGTAACAAGACCAAGACAAGCCTATTAGAAAGAGTTCCTCTGTAGTGAAATTTTTTATCTATTATCTGCACAAACTCCTTGATTGAAATTTCATTTTGGAATTTCCTACAGTAGAAAAGTTACATGTTAATTTGCAGTAAAAGGAGTATATTGTTGCTTTATGATAGCTACTCATACATGAGTAGGAATATCCTAAAAAACACTAATGGTTGAACCTGAATGTGAAGGAATGAAAATGTCATATTCATGTTAAGGGATACTTAGGCAGAAAGGATGGTTGTTTGTATGAGGGATAAGACCCTTACGGAAATTTCCATTTATGCATAAATCCTCATGACTAGGGGACAGATGGAAATTGTAAGGTTAGTTCACTTGAGCTATAATGAATGAAAATTGTTGTTGAAATAACCTAGTTAAGAAAATAAAAAGGAGTTCTTTAGACTGTTGCTAGTCCTCATGGAAGAGGTAAAGTGATATGAACACATGAGCAAGTTTATGATCTCATGACTATAATAAGAGAATGGATATAAATATTGACCTAAAAATCTTACCTATGCGGGTGAATGCAAAAGGAAAATAGTTGGAATAAATATATAGTGTAGGCATGGGTAAAATTCTTGGTGCACGAGGATATGATGGAATGTATATGGAAAATATTGAGCATGCATATAACATGCATATAGACTTATTATAGTCTTGTATTGGATGTAAAGTATGGTGATGTCATAGATCATATAGTTAGTGATGATATGATTATAGCATCATAAGTTAAAATTCTAATGATATTTATTTCATATTATGTGTAACGTCCCCCAGCGCAATAAAGGGACATTATAGTGTGAAATACTCCTAAAAATGAAATTTTTGCTAACTAAATTAATTCATTTTCAACTAGCTAATTTCTTGTAGCTTTCAACTACGATTTAAAACAAATTTCACTATTGTCTATAACCATTAAATAGAATCATCTACAACATACTAATAATCAACATGAAATGTAGCTAAAAAACTCATTACAGTAGCATATAAATCATTGTCATTTACACAGAGTTCATGCTAAATAATAACACATGTAAATAACTCAACAACAAGATAAAGCACTTATCTTTAAACAATAGTTTTGCAACCAGCTACTTGGGACAAAAATTCCACCCAGCCATAGAATTATTGTTCCAAACATAAACATCCAGTCACCCCCAAGCTGAGGATAGTAATCCATAAAAGAGGGTGGTCTCTCACAATCTACTCGCAACCCACTAATATATTCCTACAACTATCTCAATTTGCCACAACTCTCTTTCTCTTAACCTTCCCAACCAAAGGATTGTACCCCTTCATTGATATTAGTCCCTCGAGAATCCCATTCTTTTGTTAGGGTCTCTATGGCACACGTAGCTAGGAATATATCAACTAGTAACTCAAGGGGACTTGTTGTTAGGAAAACTACAAACAAACCAACAACAAACACTTTTTGTTTTAATGCAAATCACACAATAGTTCACTTTTCAAGCTCGACAACCTAGTTCTTAAGTTTCCAGCTTCAAATACGCTCCAACTTTCTTTAGAATTCTCCCTCCATGGCTGCACCAACTTCAATATCTCTTTCCTTGTCTCTACTTCTTCTTCAAGCATAGAACTTGATTGTCTAAAACTATTCTCTCAACCCATACAAATTCCCTCTCTTTGGCTTGCGTTTCTTGAGTCACACTCTTCCCTAAGTTAAGTGTACTCAACCCCCATGTCCCCAATAAATTTGGGATGTGACATAACAAATGTGTTCGATGAATATTAAATAATACCTCTAATTTCACTGGCTATTGATAAATACCTACCAAAATCCCTTTGTTGAATCCCCCTCGTAATACATATTTCTAATTAAAAAAGCCCTATTTTTTATTGATATCCTCTATTTTTATTAGATGCATGTTCTTATAACCCCCCATACCCCACATCCATGCTCCCAATATGTACAATATCTTAACTCTATTTTTAGCAATTTTAAAACCTCCTTTATGAATGAACGTGATAAGATGTTTCTGAATATGGTGAATCTCTCATAGATATATTGTAGATACTAGGGGTGGGAAACCCCCTTTATGATTGAACATGATAAGATATGGTCAACTAGGTGAATCCCCCATGCTTCATGCTACCCCTCCATGGGAATAGTATGCTATAGGAAGGATTGGCTCACCCTTCCCTAGGATGCTCTTATTCAAAATCATTTCTTGAGGAAGGGTCGGTTGACTCTTCCTTGACTTCCCCTTCTTCAACTAGATACCTTGCAACTCAAATTCCATCATTGAGGAAGTGTTGGTTGATAGTTCTTTGTGCTAACCCTCCATGATAATACCATATTTGAGTAAGTTTCGATCGATGCTTCTCTGTGCTCCCCTCAATGAGTATACTATGATGGAGAAAGGGTTGATCGACCCTTCCCTGGTATCCCCCTTATGTAAAAACTATGCTCGAAGAAGGGTTGTCCAACCCTTCTATGTCCTCGAGAATACCATTCTCGAGGAAGGGTTAGATAACCACTTTCTATACTCCCTCTCCATGAGAATACTATGCTACAGGAAGGGTCAATTGATCCTTTTGTAGGATCCCCATTATGTGAAAACTATGCTCCAAGAAGGGTGAGTTGATGGTTCCACTACATACCCCATGATAGTGAATACCATCCTTGAGGAAGGGTCAATTGACCATTCTCCATGGTCCCTTTTCCATGAGAATACTATATTAGAGTAAGATTAATCTAACCCTTCTCTTATTGATTTCTTTTTAATGGCTTGATCATTTCCTTCAAAGCAGTGAAATTATTGGAGATCACACTTGAATGTTGTAAAGAGAAGAATTTTTTAGATCGATATACTCTCAATAACACTACTGGGATCATAATTAAGTCAGACGCAACACCAAACTTGAAAGGTTGAACAATGATGTAACAATCTTTTTAGAAAAAGAATGAGGATAGGATACAACACCTAAAACATTGACCAATAATATAACTAGATATTTCAAGAAGGAATGAATGATATTAGGTTAACCATTAAAATATGTCATTTTGACCATGAATTGCAATGCAATGTGTTATAGTATAAAACATTGCAATGCAATGTGTTATAGTATAACACATTGCATTGCAATGTATTATAATATAACACATTGCATTGCAATGTGCAATGTGTTAATATGTTAAAGTTACCTCAAATTTATATTAATATATGTAAATATTAATTCATACTTAAAACACATTTTATTATTTTATTTTTTTTGGGAAGAACACCCATAATATAATATTTAAAAGTGTTAATATGTTAAAGTTACCTCAAATTTATATTAATATATGTAAATATCAATTCATACTTAAAACACATTTTATTACCTTATTTTTTTTTTGGGAAGAACACCCATAATATAATACTTAAAATATATGATAACAGTTTACCTCCATTAAAGTGAAACATAAAAAAAACCATTACATTCATTGGTTAATGATATATAAACATTGCTTCATAAATAAAACAAGTTTGTATTATGTTGGCATGTTTTTGAAAACACTGAGAATATGATGTTTAAAATATATGATAACATTTTACAAAGATAAAAAAGAAACCCCTATCAGCACTATCGACTTGGTTTACGTCAACCTGTACTAATGGTGTCTTACGTTCTGATAAAAGTGAGCCTTTTGGGGGTTGACGCTATAGAACCAACAATTCGAATTTATTTTTTTCATTTTTAGTTGACGCTAGAAAACGTGAAAAGGTGAGATCCTCTAAGCCAAACTGTGCTTCATAACTAATCTTCAATTGTCCATCCTTTCACAATCCTTTACATACTCACCTATGCGTATGAAAGGATTTACTTTTCTCTCAAACTGAACTTGTGATTGGGTTTCTATTGAAAACAAAAAATATATATCTCCCAAAATAACAGTTGTAATTACATGTAATGACTAAAATTGGCTCACTAATAACACTTGGAATTAATTGCATTGGTGTATATGTAATGGCTAAAATTGGCTCACTTTTAATTTTCCGTTGCAACTCTTCGAGAGCATCAATTTGACTAGAAAATTTTTCTTGGGTATTTTCGTTGAGCTCTCTTTAACGAGAGCAATAATATGCATGATCGATTCTTTCAATTTTCCTCTTTTAAGGTTAAGGTCAAGCTCATCTGTATCCATATCTTCAAGTCCACTAGAGAGTTCGAATGTTTTTCTTTTTCCTATGGCCTCTTGGTCAGGAATAACTTTCACTACCAATTTTTTCATCTAATTGTCATGTTTCAATTAAGCTGCATTATGAATCTGCAACATCAAAATCAAAATCCATGCTAGAAGTTGTTTTAAGCTTTGTTTTTCATTTTGACTCCTTCATTAGGATACCACTCATTACCTACATCATCATAAACTATTACACTTCTTCCTAGTTATTTTTATTGACCATTATTTCAATCTCATGGTTAAGGTGACGCATATAAGGTGTAGAATTCAAAAACACATATTGTTTTGAAATCACCTCATGCGGATCATATTTTAAAATTTTTTTTTTTTTTAATGAAATGCAAATAATTAACTACAAGTTTTTATCTAGAATATTCTTATATAACAATTTGTGATGTAATGTGTACTGATAAAAAATTGGGTTTAACCTCATTTCCATAAATTCAGATGATAATGTAATCTTAATAAAGATACTCATCATTAGTCTAGGCTTCATATTCCTAATAAAGATATTCATCATTAGTTAAGATTTCCTAGTTTAATTGAAGAATTTGGAAAAATTAGGTTAGCATTTTTGAAAGTGGTTGACCCAATAGAATTGTGTAGGCATGGAACACGAATTGATTAGAAAATTACTTATACCATTTTCAATGGAGTCCTAATAAAGATACTCATCATTAGTCTAGGTTTCCTAGCTTAATTGAAAAAATTGGCAAAATTCAGTTGCCATTCTTGAAAGTAGTTGACCCAATATAATAGTGTAGGCATGGAACATGAATTGATTAGCAAATTACTTATACCATCTTTCCCTGTTCATCTCATAGATATTGGAAATAATCACATTGGGAGGAGTATAATAGTGAATACACCAAATATGATTTATAAGGAAACATTTTAAAATCATGAAACCCACACAACTACACATGAATTACATTGGACATAAATTCCACAAAGTTATGTCCACAATATTTAATTTTGATCTTAGAGATTTACATCCTTGTAATATCTTAATTTTCTTAAGACTTGACGTCTTCATGCCATCCAAGTTTGAGTTGAAATTGATTTTGATTGGAGTTTGAAGCAATTTTAGGAAGCTTCTTGTCTTCCATGTTGTTTATCTTGTTCTTGTACATTAAGTACCTAGTTATAATCATGTCCTCAATAGGGAAAGACTATAGAATATGGTGTATTTGCTTTAATTTTAAGATTATAAGTTATAAGCCACTTTTGGATTTGTTTTTCTTCACAATTTTTTTTTTAAATATTGCAATCCCAAACTTTAAGTTTTTCACACTCTACTTATCTTTTTATCAATATTATATTTTTAGTTAAACTTGTAATAATAAAGATTGACTCTTAACTATTTATTGTATCAAGTGATTCAACTTTAAATATAAAAAAAAAAAAAAAAATACCATAAAAACAATATAATGCACATTTTAAAAAAATGATAACTTAAATCCATAAATCAAAAAGAAAACGCTCAACCTATGAACGAAATTTTTATATAATTCGATCGAACACACAAGCTTTTAAAACATTATGGAATCATAAATTCGACGCTTTCATAAAGTTCATGTAGTTAGAACACATTAGAAGAATGTTAAGAATTAATGAGAATTGGTTAATAATGTGAATTTTTTTAAAAATGAACAATGCCATTTAATTTAAATTGAGAAATTTTTTAAAAAGGCTTTGTTTAATTGTTTTAAGAAATGGTTTTTTAGTTGATATAAATTTATATCAAATTATTATTTTTTGTTATTTAAAATTTATTTTTAAATGTAAAAATGAATTCAGTATATTTTTAAATTTATGAAACACTTTCATTATATAGAAATAATCTTTAACCTATAAATCTAACAAATTTAATTATGGATGAAAAAGTCTTATTTCATAAAAGATGACAAATGCCAGTATTTTAATTTTAATTGAATAATTTTTTTTTTTAAATGGCAAATGCCAAATTCTTCATCATTATAACATAAATTTTAAATTCTACATCATTATAGCATAAATTTTGAATATTTGATGATATATGGAAAATGATAGGATTTAATGAGAAATTTCTTAAAAATAGCAAATGCCAAATTCTGCATCATTATAACATAAATTTTGAATATTTGATTATATATATGTTACGTGGTTTATGTATCGTTTATGCTATATTTATCCGTTCCGCGTTGTTTATAGAATGTCCGTTCTAAACAGTTATGTAATTTTTGGATAAATTAATCGAGTAAGTTAATTTGATAGCAATCTTTTTTTTAGAGTTCAGTTTTTCAGGTAAAAAATGGATTTGAACTCTGTTAAATTTTTAGGGTAGTTTGACTTTCGTATCGATCAAAGTTCTATGACTTTTAGAACTTTATTTAGGGATTTTGTCCCATTTTAAACCAATCCAAATGCTCAAGAAATCAATCAGAATTTTAAATTGACATAAAATTTAAAAACAAACAGCCTAAAAAACTACTTAAAAAATAACTCTAAAAAAAAATTACTCCAAAACTAACCCACTCCTAAACTAATTTGTGTTGACCACAGATCATGGTATACTGTGCGAGGTGACATTAACTGGAGAGAGGTGACATTAACTGGAGCGTTTGTGGTTAAAAAATTCTATGCGAAACGTGATCATTCAAAGAAATACAAGTCATGTTGCTTCACAGAATTCAACCCCACAAGTAATGCGTGTTCAAGGGAATCACTCATGAAAGAGAAGCTTGTTATTTCACAAGAAGAGTGTGTATGTTATTTGAGAAGATTGTGTGACCAAGAATAAACAGTACACATATACTCTGAGAATCAATTAACAATACAACTTCACATGTAACGCGTGACCAAGAGAATCATTCATACATGAATTTATCATTTCACAGTGTTACCAAGAATTAACTATAAATACGACACAGAAGTGTATATGTATGTGTTTGTAAATGGCAAAGTGAAGTCTTTGTAGATATAATTCGGTGAGTTAACTTCACCAAATTAGTTTGTATGTTCCTGTGTGGTCTATGCAAACATTTGCTTGATTCGATTACTGTGAAATTGTTTCAGAGCCAAATGAAGCACGCTAGTGGATTAATACCGATTACGGTTGAACTGGTGGTACTCACTCTTCTGATGCAACGAATTATTTCATGGATCTGCAATATTGGTTTCCCAAGTGATGGAAAGGTCTATGCAACGCAATTCTCCTACCATTTGAGGTCGATTATTAAAAAACAGTAAGAAAATTTTCGAATTTTTCTTTTTAAAAGGTGTTGGTGAATGCTTACGTCATTATTCATTTATCAGTTTCATTTTTATGGAGTAAATTAACAACACCGATGCATTACTGGAATTTGATTTCCCACTTTTATAGTATGCATTATAAGTAAATCTATAATATAATAATAATTTAATATATTAATATATGCTTTCATAAAAAAACAAATATTAATATTTTAATTATTTATAATAATTAAAAAGATGTTGTTATATTTAACTTGATTTGTGTGTGAAGAATTGTTATTTTCTCAATTAAATTGTATTTTTATAAATACATACAGATATATAAAATAATTTATTGAGAAAATAAAATCAAAATTATATATAGAGAGTTAGAATTTATGTTCATTTTAGAGATTGGTTTGAGTTTGTTGGTTGGTTGTGGAAGATCTTTTCCAACTATCAAATTCTATTTATGTATATGTGGTTGAAAAATTCTCCTATGAATTTGTTATAATGTTAAGGGAAGACTTATTGTATAAATAGTTGCTTGCTTTAATTAATTGTTATGATGTTGAGAAAAAACTTCTTGTATAAATATACTAAATAGAGTTTTGTGTGTGCAATATTGTTTGTTAAATCAATATAGGAGCTGGTTACTCTGTACTTAACTGGATGGTCTAGGAATATCATAAGAAAAAAACAGGGAAGGTACAAAAATATCAAAAGAAAAAACCTCACGGGAAGGTCGAGGAATATCATAAGAAAAAAAAAATGAAAGTGGATTCTTGGTGATTGTCTCTGTAATTTTTGTGTGCATATTTTATTATCGTTGCTTGTTTATAAAGTATACGCAGAGGAAGTGTGATCAAGCTCGTGTTGCTAGATTAAGTGGAAGAGTTTTCTGAGGCCACCATCTATGTGCTTGAGTATATCAAATGTGCTGAGAATATCAAAGTATCATGATTTGTCACTTCAAAGGACTCTTTTGCATAGTTGGTTATGAAATTGAATTAAGGTCAAAACTGTTCTTTGGAATTTATATGGAGAGCTTATGAGCAATATTTAACAAAGATATTGAAGGTTCTATTATTGTGGTTGCTACTATTATTGTGGTTGTTGGTTATGAAATTGAATTAAGGTCAAAACTATTCTTTGGAATTTATATGGAGAGCTTATGAGCAGTATTTAACAAAGATATTGAAGGTTCTATTATTGTAGTTGCGACTATTATTGTGGTTGCTACTGTTATAAGTCTTGTTGCATTGTATGGGTATGCAATTCTCAAAAACCTTAATAGTGGTTATACATTTGTATCGACATTACATTATTTGCCTAGATCCGGCGATAGATCCTACACGAAAGGGTGATCTCTTTGGTTGCCACATAGATGTGTATGGGATGAATGCATTCTTGTTATAATTTTCTAATTGGGAAACACAAATTAACATAAGACAATCAATAAGAATGCAGACAAGAAACACATCATTTTACGTGGTTGACCCAAACGTTGGGCTACATCCACCAAGCAATAATGAACATAATTAGATTAGTTACATAACTAATTATAATCTTGTGCGTTCATACCAAATTGGCAAATTTGGTTGAACAAACTACTACAAAATAGGCTCCACTAAATCTTCTCATATCTACTAAACCTAGGAAATTCGTTGGCATATTCAACAATCTCCACCTTGACAATAATTAACCTGATACCTTGCTCCTGCTTTTGTTCATCACCTTTTCTGCAAGTCAAGAGAATCCAAGCACCATCGTAGCTTCTCTAATAGTATTGGTTTTGTGAACATGTCTGCACAATTCTGTTTTGTATGCACTTTCTCAAAAGAGACTCTACCTTCATCGATGACCTGTCTTACAAAATGGTAGTTGATAGGTATATGTTTTGTTTTACTGTGATAGGCTAGGTTCTTATCCAAGTGAATAGCACTTTGACTATCACAAAGTAACTTTACTTTGTCCTACATCCTTCCAAACTCACCAAACAAACCTTTCAACCAAACTGCCTCTTTGCAAGCATGTGAAGCAACTACATATTATGCTTCTGTAGTGGATAAAACAACAATGTTCTGTAGCTTTGACGTCCAACTAATAGCTCCACCTGCAAGAGTAAAGACATACCCTGAAGTCGACCTTCTCTTGTCCAAATCACCTGCAAAATCAGAATACTATATTGGAGTAAGGTTAAACCAACCCTTCTCTTAGTGATTTCTTTTTAATGGCTTGATCATTGCCTTCAACGCAGTGAGACTATTGGAGAGCACAATTAAATGTTAGAAGGCGAAGACTTTTTTAGATCACTATGCTCTCAATGGCACTATTGGGATGATAATTAGATGAGACACAACACCAAACTTGAAAGGTTGAACAATGATGTAACAATATTTTTAGAAAAAGAATGAGGATAGGATGCAACACTAACTCCTAAAACATTGACGAGTGATGTAACTAGGTATTTCAAGAAGGAATGAATAATAGTAGGTTAACCACTAAAATATGTCATTTTGACCATGAAACCATCAATAATATGTTAAAGTTACCTCAAATTTATATTAATATATGAAAACATTAATTCATAGTTAAAACACATTTTATTACCTTATTTTTTTATTTTTATTTTTCGGAAAAACACCCATAATATAATACTTAAAATATATGATAACAGTTTACCTCCATTAAAGTGAAACATGATAATTGTCCATCCTTTACATACTCACCTATGCGTATGAAATGATTTACTTTTCTCTCAAACTGAACTTGTGATTGGGTTTCTATTGAAAACAAAGAATATATATATCCCAAAATAACAATGGGAATTAATGGTATTGGTGAACATGTAATGATTAAAATTGGCTCACTAATAACACCTGGCATTAATGGCATTGGTGAACATGCAATGGCTAAAATTGGCTCACTTTTTTTTCGGTTGCAACTCTTCGAGAGTATCAATTTGACTAGACAAATCCTCTTGGGCTATTTTCGTTGAACTCTCTTCAACAGGAGTAATAATATGCATGATCGATTCTTTAAATTTTCCTCTTTTAAGGTCAAGCTCATCCATATCCATATCTTCAAGTCCGCTAGACATTTAGATGTTTTTCCTTTTTCCTATAGCCTTTTGGTCAGGAATAACTTTCACTACCAAATTTTCCATCACCACTAGATAATTGTCTTGTTTCAATTACGTTGCATTATAAATCTACAACATCAAAATCAAAATCCTTACTAGAAGTTGTCTTAAGATTTGTTTCTCATTTTGACTCCTTCATTAGGCTACTACTGATTACCCACATCATCATAAACTATTACACCTCTTCCTAGGTAATTTTATTGGCCATTATTTCAATCTCATGGTTAGGGTGATGCATGTAAGGTGCAGAATTCAAAGACATATCATTTTGAAATGAGCTCATGAGGATCATACTTCCAATTTTTGTTTTTTTAAATGAAATGCAAATAATCAACTACACGTTTCTATTTAGAATATTCTTATATAAAAGCTTGTGATGTAATGTGTGCTAGTAAAAAATAGGGTTTAACCTCATTTCCATACACTTAGATGATAGTGCAGTCCTAATAAAGATGCTCGTCATTAGTCTAGGTTTCCTAGTCCTAATAAACATACTCATCATTAGTCTAGGTTTTCTAACTTAATTGAAGAATTTGGAAAAATGAGTTGGCATTCTTGACCAATAGAATAATGTAAGCATGGAACATGAATTAATTAGAAAATTATTTATAACATTCTCAAATGATAGTGCAGTCCTAATAAAGATACTCATCATTAGTCCAGGTTTCATAGTCCTAATAAAGATACTCATCATTGGTCCAGGTTTCATAGTCCTAATAAAGATACTCATCATTAGTCCAGGTTTCCTAGCTTAATTGAAAATTTTGGTAAAATTCAGTTGGCATTCTTGAAAGTGGCTGACCCAATAGAATAATGTAGGCATGGAACATGAATTGATTAGCAAATTATTTATACCATCCTTCCACATGAGCAGACAAACCTGTTCATCTCATAGACATTCAAAATAATCACATTGGGAGGAGTATAATAGTGAATACACCAAATATGACTTATAAGGAAACATTTTAAAATCATGAAACCCACACAACTACACATGAATTACATTGGACATAAATTCCACAAAGTTATGTCCACAATATTTAATTTTGATCTTGGAGATGCACATCCTTGTAATATCTTAATTTTCTCTTATCTTATAATTCTTGATTGTGCAACAATTTTCTTTTTTTATATTTAGATGTAATAAAAATTTTGATAATATTGTTATTGTAGAGAGTGAAGTCTTCTTCAATACCTAAATGATTTAGCCAAGACTTGATGTTGTTTATCTTGTTCTTGTACACTAAGTACCTAGTTATAATCATGTTCTCAGTGGGGAAAGACTCCTAGATGATAGAATCATGTGTATTTCCTTTCATTTTAAAATTATAAACCACTCTTGGAGTTGTTTTTCTCCACAATTTTTTTTTAGAGATGTTGCAACCCCAAACTTTAAATTTTCCACACTCCA
>JASDQU010200670.1:0-19191 GCA_032191745.1 Picea mariana
GTCCAAGTGACGAGTGATTTGCGAGAACAAATCCATCGATACCAAACAAATTGATTAGGTTCTAAATATAATGAAGCAATTCGTACCTTTTGTGTATCTGGCACATTATGGAGATCAAAGAATTGCTCCATCTGAAGTATCCATGTGATTGGGTCCTTGCCATCAAACTTCCTCATATCAATCTTAGGAACGTGGTTGGTCTTCGAACTAAAGTTGGAGTTTCTCCATTCTTGATTCACCTTCCTTGTGTCCTCATCATCAATTTCATGGGATGCATTTTCACTTTTGGGTATCTTCTCTATTACAAAATTTTTCATTACTTCTATGATCTCGCCTTTTAATCCATCCATCTTAGTATCCAACTTAGCTTCCATTGAATCCATCAACTTAGCTTCCATTGAATCCATGTTAGTATCCATCATCTCTTGTAGTTCATCTTTAGTTACTCTATTCTTTTTTAAATCATTTATGTCCCTACGCATTTCTTCACCTTCATCAAGAGTCCAAGTAGGATTTTCTGGAGGCTTATTTGGTGTATAAGTTCCCTTTTTGGGTGGTATGTTGGCCAAGTATCACTTTTGACCTTGATTTTGAGGTGGTTCTGCTAGACAATATTTCTTTTGTTGTATCTCCCAATTTTTGGACCTTATGGGTATGAAACTTTATCTTATGTATTTCTCTGATATTTCTTCTCTTCAATGCCACAGGTCTGATCAAAATTGGATGTGCCAAGTGGAATTTACGATAACTTCCCCACAACTTGCTGATTTTTGTCCTTTCCAAGAGATCTCAATTTTATAGTGTGCCCGACACGAAATAATTGATATAAAATTCTAAAACTTGCACCCAAAATACTACAGACTGTCCACGATCCAATGCAATCAGTCCCACCCAATTTTGATACTCTAGGAAGAAGTTATGATTGTTTTACCTGGAACACCTTCTTGAGACTAGCCAATAGGACTAATCAGATACCCTATCTTACACAAGGTTTATATACAAATTCATGATGACCCAGAAGCTTAACTTTTTACCACAGATAAAAAAATAATTTCTGTAAATGGCCCCCAGATTTCAGGGTCTGAAACGTTACAGAAAATAATTTATAGCGAAAATGCTGCAAAGACTCATTTCAGGATGATTCCAGAACCCTATCTTGTACATGCTATATCTCCGAAAGTATAAGGTCTCAGGAGATAAATTTTGAACCCAACGTACCTTGATCCGTCTTATAAATACCCTCCAATCCGTTCCTTATGAAACATTGTAGAAAAAAAATTATAGAAAAAATTCCACGGTGTCTCAGATGTAGCAGCGAAACCCCAAGACCTTGAGCTCTGATACCATATGTTAAGAACCAAACTTCAATATAGCATAGAAAAACCTCAGGAAAAGTACTCAACGCCTTGAAAAAAATATAATATCAGATAATAAGCCTCTTCGAGGGGGCAACCTCCTTTTACCCCACTTAAATGTTCAAGTACAAGATGATTCAGAATGAAAATGTCTCATTGGTATATATAGGAGACTAGGAGGTATAATTACAAATAATGGCCTAAAGCCGACATAATTAAAATAACATTACTAATCTAAATTACAACTAATGGCCTAGAGCCGACATAAATAAAATAGCATTACTAATCTAATATGCCCCAATTAAGGGGTAATGAGCCAATATTAGGGCTTAACAAATTAGAAGTCCTCAAACCCTCAATATAGAAGGATATATCAAAAATAAAAAGGTAATAGTCCTAATTGATTCTGGTATTACTCATAATTTCATTCATTGTAAATTAGCCAAAGCTCTCAATTTCTTTGTATAACCAGTGCCAGAGTTTCAAGTAATGATTGTAGATTGAGGAACTATCAATTGCTTAGGAAAATGCAATAAGATCAATCTTACTATGGGGGAATATCTAATGAATAGTAAAATGATTGATATACCCATGGGTGGTCTTGATTTCGTACTAGGAATCCAATGGTTACAATCATTAGGAACAATGGATTTTAATTTTCAAGAACTTTTCATGAAATTTTGATTGGAAGGAAACTAAATTCAATTAAGAGGTATCATAGGGAAACCCAGTAAGGTGATAATCTCTAATGGAATGAAAAAATTATTGAAAAAGAGGCATCAAGGTGTTATTGAAAAACTATGCTCACTAGATGTTCAAACATGTAAGCCATCTATTCCTCTATATCTCCAAGAGATCATTGATAAGCATTCCAAAGTATTTGAAGATATTCCCAAAGGTCTTCCACCCACTTGAAATCATGATCATGATATTCACCTAGTTCCTAGGAGTGTTCCTCCTAATATCAAGCCATACAGATACCCTTATGCCCAAAAGAGTGAAATTGAGCGTATGGTTGAAGAAATGTTAGAGGTTGGCATTATTAGACCTATCCAAAGTTTTTACTATGCACTGGTCGTAATGGTATTCAAGAAAGATGGCTCATGGTGTATGTGTCCAAATTATAGAGAGCTCAACAAGATCACTATTAAATATAAGTTTCCCATTCCTGTCATTGATGAATTGTTAGATGAACTACATGGAGCAATCTATTTCACAAAGTTGGATATTTGTTTAGGGTATCATCAGATTATAAGTGAAGGAAGAAGATATCCCAAAAACAACATTCTAAACTCATGAAGGCCATTATGAATTTTTGGTCATGCCTTTTGGCCTTACAAATGTACCTTCTACATTCCAAAGGTTGATGAATTCCGTTTTCAAGCCCTTCCTTCAAAAATTTGTGTTAGTAATTTTTGATGATATAATAATCTATAGAAAGTCTTGGGAGGATCATGTGTGGCATGTTGAAAAGGTTCTACAACTACTAAATGAGAAACAACTATATGCCAAACTGTCCAAATGTTTCTTTGAGGTCAAGGAGGTAGAGTATTTGGGTCATATTGTATCTCATGAAGGTTTCAAGGTAGACCCTAACAAGACTCATGCCATGATGGACCGGTCAATTCCCAAAACATTGAAGAATCTTAGAGGATTTTTGGGCTTGACAAGTTACTACCGCAAGTTTGTTCGGAACTATGGGAGAATAGCAATACCTTTAATGACACTAACTAAGAAGGATGCATTTTCATGGAATTTAGACGAAACTAAATCTTTTGAACAACTTAAAGAGGTGATGTGGAAATCTCATGTCTTAACCACACAAGACTTCACAAAAACCTTTATTGTGGAATGTGATGCCTATGGAAATGGCATTGGTGTTGTCATAATGCAAGAAGGAAGGCCCCTGGATTTTGAAAGTTGGCCACTCAATGGAAAGGACTTACACAAACCCATTTATGAGAAGGAAATGATGGAAATACTACGTTCATTGAATAAATGACACCCTTACCTAACAGGTAAGCACTTCAAGGTCAAAACAGATCATGATAGTCTTAAATACTTCTTGGAACAAAGACTATGTTGAGAAGAACAAAAACAATGGGTGACCAAGATATTAGGTTATCATTTTGAAATCATCTATAAAAAAGGGAATCAAAATGTTGTGGAAGATGCACTCTCGAGAAAGGATGAAGAGGTTGAGGCCTTCCTCTATGTTATCTTGATCATCCAACCTGATTGGATAACATAAGTGAGGGATGAATGGAAGAATGACAAAAATGTGTGGACTCTCATTCAAAGGTTGGAGCAGGATTCCAATGCATCATATATATTTACATGGAAAAATGATTCACTATGGTATAAAGAACGCTTATATTTATGTAATAAATCCCAACTCAAACAAAAGGTACTATTGAAATTGCACACCTCTTCAGTAGGAGGGCACTCGAGATTTTTGAAAACCTACCTTAGGGTGAAGAAGGAATTTTTCTGGGATGGTCTTAAAACTAATGTTCAAAGGTTTATAGCAGAATGTTTGGTTTTCCAACAAAGTAAGGTGGAAACAATTAAGATCCCAAGTCTTTTACAACCATTAGCCATCCTAAGTCAGTGTTGGGAGAAGGTTTCCATGGATTTCATCACAGGGTTACCGAATTCTGAAGGAAAGAGTGTCATCAACATAATTTTTGATAGACTGACCAAGTACGCACACTTTTGTGCACTCTCTCATCCCTTCAAAGCCAGTACATTTTCCATCGCATTCATAGATATAGTTCAAAAACTACATGGAATCCCAAAGATTATTGTAAGTGATAGAGATCCTATCTCCACTGGACATTTTTGGACAGAATTATTTTCTTATTTGGGTACTCAATTGGCTCATATCTCATCCTATCATCCTCAATCCGATGGAAAAACTGAGATAGTAAACAAATGTTTGGAAGGCTACCTTTGTTTCTTTGTCTCTGATAAACAAACACGATGGTTCAAATGGTTACCCTTGGCAGAATGGTGGTATAACACTTCCTTTCATACTGCAACAAAAATGACACCATTTATGGCATTCTATGGATACCACCCTCCTTCCATCACTTCTTCTCTAAAAGAAAAACATATGGTTCAAGTAGTGGAACATCACATCGAGCATCAACAACAAGTTCTCCAAATCTTAAAGGACAACCTGACCATGGCAAAGAATCACATGAAACAACAAGCAGATCAACATCGTAGTGAAAGAAGGTTTGAAGTAGGGAATTGGGTGTTTTTTAGAATACAACCATACAAACAAATGTCCCTCAAGCAATCCAAGAAGAATAATAAATTATCACCAAAGTACTATGGTCCTTATGAGGTGTTGCAAAAGATTGGTACTATGGCATACAAATTAGAGTTTCCTGCATCCTCATGAGTACACCCAGTTTTCCATGTTTCATGCTTAAAGAAGCTTACAGGTGACAAGATCCCAATTCAAACTATATTTCCAGAACTTGACGAGGAAGGAAAAATCATATTGTATCCTAAAGCCATCACTAACACAAGAATTCACCCGCTAAGGAATAGATCCATTTTAGAGTATCTCATTAAGTGGAGGAAACTTCTTGCTGGAGATTCCACTTTTGAAGATGAGTCTTTTATACAGAATCATCTAGAATTACTCAAACATTGCAGACATCACTTGTTTGAAGGGGAGGGGCATGTTAAGCCATAAATAGTGGCACATTACCCCTTAATTGGGGAATATTACATTAGTAATGTTATTTTATTTATGTCGGCTTGGGTCCATTAGTTGTAATTATACCTCCTAGTCTCCTATATATACCAAGGAGACATTTTCATTTGGAATCATCTTGCACTTGAATATTTATGTGGTGTATAAGGAGGTTGCCCCCTCGAAGAGGTTTATTATCTGAAATTCTCTCTTTTTCAAGGAGTTGAGTACTTATTCTGAGGTTTTTCTATGCTATATTGATATTTGGTTCTTAACATATGGACTAATGGCTTCAAACCTGCAGGAACCAAAATAGAGTCATCATATAACATCTCTAATCTTCATACAAGGAAATCATTTTCAAACTTAGACTCAAATTAGCCATTATTGCATGAGGACATGCAATGGAGAAATTGGTGGGAGATGTTGGGTGATGGAAATGACCCTTTTTGCCACTGCTTTCTTATTCCTTTTCATCCCTTTTTCATATATTAATCCATTCATACTACTGTCATTGATACCAAATTATTCCCATAGGAAGCATGTAAAGCATATTATTCATTTTTTCATATTGATACATATTATATATCCAAAGTAGAGTAGTGTTTCTTTATTTGGACATTTATTCATTAAATTAATAACAGTTTCATGGAGTTTCAAAAATTGTTGAAATAGGGGACTTCGAGTATCATGTGTTGATACACGATCGACCGTTCATCCACCAATTCAGATCGGGTCCTATTCCATTCACTAGCTCAGTGGTAGAACTAAAATAGGAACAACGAATCATCCAAATTAGTCGATCAATAATAGAATACGACATGTTGAACAACCTCTTGAATGATCGCACAGTTTCATTATTTCTAAAATGTAAATATTTTGATGTAATGATTTCCCTTTGTAAAATATTGTGAACAATTTGAGAATATTTGATTCTCAGGACTTTTCTGCATAAAGAGATCTCGTTTCCTATTCATGGAAGATAGAATTTTTAAAAGGGGGGAATTCAAAAATTTGTGGGGGGGTTAAGAACTCGTATTGGCATAAGAATTGTATGAGAAACAAAATAGTGTTTTGTAACAATTAATTTCACAGTTAATTATAAATTTGGAAGCTTCTAGAAATTCTTGAGCAATTGTTGTGTGAGATTTGAGCTACTTCAAGTCGAATGTGAAGGAGGAAAGGTCGCGCTTCCAATGGAGATCAATTTGTTCTCTTAGCTTAGCATTTCTATTTTTCAAGAATTTTCATTTGTTGAAAAAGTTAAATAGATTTGCTAATACATATGATTTCTTATGTGTGTTGAATTAATTGATGAATTGATTTGGTTGATGTGTGAATTCTCATGAGAAGTGTGTGTTTTAATCTCTTGTAGTCTATTTATTGATTGTGTATACACCTTATACATCTCACTGGAAGAATTTATAATGCCTATTTGAATAGATCATCGAAGAAGTTTTTGGTTTATATTGTGAGTGATTTAAATTATGTAAGAAAGCTTTCATAGATAACAATTTTCTCATGCAGCGGTAGGATAAATTTTATTCCTACAATTGTAACTTAGGTTTATATTTTTGTAATGTAATTCATGATTCTTTACTTTAAAAATAGGTATTTTCAAATCCATGTCGTGTTTCTCCACTACCTATGAGCACCCATAGCCCTGACGAAATCACCCCAACACCATAGGAATTACTTCATTTCTAATGAGCATCCATAGTCCTAGTGGATATATTTACATGTCCCTATGATTAATTGAATTTCCATTCTTAATAATTTACCAATAAATTTTATTTATCATACAATTGATGGGGGGGAAATGACCCTTTACAAGTAGGTGGGTATGATGTTTTTTTTAGTGATAATTTTATCGATTGACCATGCTTGAGTGATAAAAATATCCTCTTAAGTTATTTAGCCCTAAATGTTTGTCTTGTCACCTTTTGTTATGGTTCATTGATTTTATCATGAGTGGATGAAACCCTTTAGCCAACTAACTCATTAACTAGCATCTTGATTTTCAAAGTCATCAAGGATTTGGTCACATGGAATGTTTTGAGTTCACCACTACTCTAATAATATTGGAAATCCTTATAATTCATAGCTTTTCCCCCTCCTGTTTTTTTTATCAGGATGGTGTATAACATAGAAAGTTTACAAGGATTGGCTAGGTGTACATTATATTCATGGACCTCATTTAAAATAAAAAGTCAACAAATGTAAACTTCCATACGTGCAATATCAACCAAAAATTCTAAAAAATAAAGAAAAATAACTCGAATTCTAAAGTAAAATTACAAAATAAAGAAAATAAGTGTAAATATAAAGCAATGTAAGAAAATATATAATTTTAAAAAATTAAAAATGGAATTCTAAAGAACAAAATGAAAGAGAAAATATGAATTAAAATCCTTAAAATTGAAGGAAACAAAAACCTGCTAAATACAAGCTAGATTCCTTAGTGTCATCTAACTAAAGTATTGTTGTAGAATTTATTCATTGAGTAGGAGATCAAAATTCCCCTCCGTGTTTTTCCATTAGTATGTGCATCAACCCTATAATAGGTGTAATAGAAACTATAAAAATAGTGTGTAATAGACAGATAAGGCACATATATCAGACATGTAACATCAATGAATATCAGTCATAAAGAGTTTGTTGTGATAGTCTATCGAATATGCCTACAACAAAGTTTTAATCAACAAGAATTCAATATGAGTTGAGTCATTGGCAAGATCTTTAAGAGAATATTATCATGGTGGAAATGTTGTAAGTGGTTAATCATTATCTTTTCAATAAAGAAAGATTTGTTTGTTGGGTTGTTTCTCCCTGTATAAGGTCTCCCCAGGGTAATTATGGTGTTAATATGCATGTTGGTTATTCCCTATGGTTTACATTGTTCAGTTTTGGTTATGCATTGTGAATATAAGTTAAAATTACAGTCAAATTTAAAAGAAGCCTACAACCAATTGATCAAGCCCTAAAATTTAACAATCACATAGGTGTATAGGTTCATCATACTCAATTATTGGTGGAGGTAAGCATGGGGTGTTGTTGAGTATAGAACGCCATCATCAACCATCAAGGATATATACATTCATCAAGTCATGCATCTATCATATAGCAAGTAAATTTCTAACCAGGAATCGTCCTAAAATAAGAGTCCAACTAATACTATAAAGCACCAAATGATCTAATGTATAAGCCTATAAAAAACATGCAACTGTAAAAGACTATAAAAAACATGCAACTATATGAAATGTGACCTATGCTCTGCTTTCTCGATTATTTGTAGAAAACTTGGAAAAAGTATGAGAAATCCTAGATACTATGACCAAGAAAGACCTCAAACTAGATGCTCACACACTTCATAACTAATAATAAAACAAAAAGTAAACTTTGAAATTGATTAAACCAAGTCATGGAACTATCACATATAGGTGGTGTGGAGGTACAAATTCCTTATCCTACTTCATCTCTCCATCTACCGAGCACTAGATCTATTTTTAAATCCCCAAAACCATTAAGTTCACTACACTTGGCATTTAATGCTATGGTGCTAATGTGACCTCCATTATGTTTAAAAAATTGAGTTTCCCCTTCGATACTTATGATTCATATTTATTTTAGGTATAAAGTGGAACTTCAATCAAAAGTATCGAGAATAAGTTATTGGTTCAAATTTGAACTAACAGGCCAATGAGTAGTAAGAAACATGTCAATGAGTAGTAAGCACCGAAATTCTTATTGCTTAAAAAGTGGCACTGACATGTTGCAGTTGAAGATGGCTTGTGGAGAAATAGTGAGGTTGCATATCCTATTTGTTAATGGAATATGATAATAAATTTTGATAAACATCTATGGGTTGGTGTAGTAACCATGCTTGCTCAAAACTACATGAATCTATTCAAAAGAGTTCATTGTGAAAGTATAGTGTATGATTTAATAAAAGATATTTTGGTGAGATATCCAACTACATTGCTTGGAATGTATGGTGAGAGAGACAGAGAGAGACAACTTATTTGTTGGCAATGTATTGTGAGAGAGATTGAACCAATTGTGTTTCTTAAAATGTATGGCATTGGAAAGAGCTATTGTTGTGCATTGGTGTTAATACCACTAGTTAGAGTGTGCACATAAATTTAGATTCCTTATACTATTGATCTATGGGTGTAGTGGTTCCTCATGGGTGTAGTGTCTAAAGAGTGTGTATGTTTTCAATACCTTTATTAGGTTAATGGTTGTGGCCCATAACTAAGTTGTATTTCCAAGTTCCTAAGAAGCATGGCATCTTGTTCCACACTATTGTTTTAGTTAAGATTGTTGATGTTACTATAGTTAAGGTTGATGTAGTTGAGAATGTCAATTCAATTGATGGTGATATGCTTGAGGTTTTTTCTAAGGTTTTTGTTGAGTGAGGGAAACTTGATAATGTAATGCTATGGCTGAGTCTATATTGGCATTGCACATTGTTAATATTATGTTACTTGTATTGTAGGTTTTTGGAGATATCATTGAAATGAAGGATGTTGTTGTGACTTGTGTAGTTCAGATTCATGTTGTTTCTACTACTTTATTATAGAACCAACCAATGAGGTTTGTATCAGTCCAAGAGTCTTTCCCTGACTGTAAAGGGAACGATCTTGGTAACTTCATCAAATGTTTAAATAAAGGTATAAAAAGAATGGATCAAAAATGAACACCTCACACACTCACTCTTCTACTCAAGACAAATTCAAATAATTTAGGACAAAACAAGGCTATCAAAGGGTATTGATTGGATAATTTGTCAACTGAAGTTCCCGAAGAATGCTAACTATGGAAACAACATCACATATATTAAAAATACATGTGAAAGGTTGAATATAACTAGAAAATGACTTGTGACTCTTTGTTTATTTATGGAGAGATAAGAAGAAAATTATCAATCATAAGATAAACATTGAAATGAACCTAAGGTCAAACTCATAGGTACATAATAAGAAAATAAAAGGTCGGTCTGAACAATATCACATGACAAAATCTCATCATTCCATAATATATTCAAAGGTCCGAATCACAAAAGGAGTACATATGGATCTTCCATTTCCAAAGAATAGTCTCGAGGACTAAACCCCCTTCTTATCACTGTTGAGATAATTGGATTTATAGCCTTTACAATTGATAACTAAGATCCATAGAATAAGGATCGAATAGCTAAAAATAGTTTATGATCTAATTTATTACAAGATTATAGGATTAAGATCCTATTTTTAGGGAGTCAAACCCTATCATGATCTATGGTATTTGAAAACTCTCTTTGCATGCTGGAGGATGACTACATATTCTGGAAACTTCAATCATAGTTGGGCATCGAAATATCCTTCATCCTTTACCAAAAATATAATTCTATTAGAACTTGTCTTCTTCCTCGTTGGAAAATCCCTGGTTTGTAGCACAATAGGTGTAAAATGGTCGACAGATGTTGCAACACATGTAGAAGACAATTTGGACTGAGATACTTGAGTACTTGATTGAATTATGACTTGGAGGTTGATATATTCATTTCTTCAGAACCAATGATGCTTCTCTCAACTGAATGCAATGATATTACTCAAGCTTCATATCATTTCTTCTTTGATTATCCTTCCATATGCCTCTACACGATTTTCACATTTAAACCCAAGATATTTGAGAAAGTATGCAACTCTGTAGTATCATGATATTTAGCCTTCATGAATGTATAGATACAAATATATTGAAGATACTCTGACACCACAGGCTCCAGTGATTATGGTTTTTCACCCTCTCTGTTCTCGTTGATCATTCATGTTTTTGCAAGATAATCTATTGATCAAAAGAGCAAAGAATTCATAAGCACCCATCCATGTCCCTAATAATGGAATGCTTGGGAACGTGTGTGCACATCGTTTATCCTTGGTCATAAATATTGAATTCTGGAAGTGTGCAAATGAGAGTGGATTTACTCTAAATCCGAGCATATGCAAGAGAAGCAACTTTCTGCACTAATGTATTGGATTTATTTTAATAGGAAATAACATCTAGAGTATGTTTTGGGAATAATTGATATCCTGATCTTTCATCCCTGCCATGGGTAAAAGTTGTTTCTTTGAGTCTTGGAGAAAAATCCTCAACATATGGTCATTCTGGGATCTCTCCAAAATCTAAAATTACAACATCTAGAGAAGGGAAGTCACTATTCTCTGACATAGACAAGCATGTAAGTATTTGAATATTTTGTGAATTTAAATGGAGTATTGTTCAACCCAGGATTTGTTTGTGGTAACTCCTTTTCACCACCATACTGCTTTTCCAAAGCCCTCCATAAACATATACTCAAAATCCACCATTTCTTGTTTTAGAGAGAACAATTGTGGGATGATCACTATAGATATTGCTGCAATTGCCACAATTAATTGAGCATTTGATATTTTATTTCCTTGGAGTTTAATTGACGAGATTGAAGAAGAATGTTAATGGTCGGTTTGCATCTAATGCAGGGAGGATTGTGTTCATAGGATAGTTAAAGAAAATATTTGTTCCTCGCCAACCAAATCTCTGTCGGTTCCCCACAAAACCTTAGGACCGAAGGAATTCTGGTTCAGATAGGGTTTCCCATCTGGATCATGAGAGAGATGAACCCTCTATCTTTTCTTTTCTCCATCTCAAAATGCTCTGAGAGTTTTTGCTTTTGTCACATGCACTTGGGTTGTGGATCTTTGTGATCAATACGAGCTAGTTGAAAAACTCACCGATCCCCCCTTTTTTTCCTTAAACACTTTGTAACATCTAATGATGTTGGTAGCGATTATTATATACTCTATTTCTCCAGTTATAAACTACAACTGTTGCAAATCAAAATCCAAATAAGTTGGGAGATAATGTATGTGACATCTACCACGACACCTGAATGATCTTGAACCAATAAATCTATCTTTTCTTGTGATGATGGTGAGCTTAGATTTGGATGAGCTATATGCAATCTTTATTAACAAGAGAAAATACATTACACAAGATTTCATCGCCAATAAATCTTCCTGATCTCTTTCGACACCATAACACATTTGTCTTTTTATTGAGATCTGCAATCTCGGAGATCAAACTCTTTAAACACCTGCCAACGACTGGAATACACTCTGTGGTTTAGTTTTATATGAAAATGGGACTGATATCCCATGTTCATTTGGACTTTTGAGAATGTCTACTTCATATGCGTTGATTCTCCTATGTTATATCGACGAGACATGTGGAAAAGGCATGCCTTGGTGCTTGCACTTAGCTTTGGTTACTAGTGTGTTGTTTCTAACTGGTTACTATATGTGCAGGTGCTAGCTCGAGAACTAGGAGCTTCGAGCTTGGCCTTCGAGCTCCAAAATTTTGATAAAAAAAAATGAAAATATGTAATAGGACCGCCTAAATTTAACCTAATGGGCTCTTGGTTTTGACAACTTGAATTGGCCCTTATCCCAATAAAATTTTCATTCAAATTTTTGAATAAAAACTTGGTCCAATATAACATGCCATCATTATAATAGTTAAATTTGGCTTTTCTTGGTATTTTCCCAAAGAACTTTGAAAGACCAAACATCATTTTTAAAACCAAAGGACAAGAATCACAGGAATACTAGGCAAAAACGATCAATGGGACCTTTATCAAGGCTAAATGGAATATTTGAGGATTGTAACAATGGGTAAAAGACCAAAGAAAAACAAAATTTAGCAGGAAATGATGAAGATGCTTAAAAAATTTAAAAGGACATTTGAGCGCTAACATCTGGATCCAACTGGGATGGAGACCTCCCTGAGAGGCTCCAAGAACCTAGCAGTTTCAGTGACCTTTCCCTTGGGCTATGGAGTCAATAGTCAACCATTCTCTGAACATATTCAAAACCTTATTTTATTCTAGCAAACTAACTGCAACTGCTTAAAATATTGAAAGAAATCATATTCTTAGGAAGCGATATTATTTCCTACACTACCCTACTCTAACCATATCAACAACTTGGTCAATTAATGGTATAATTTCATAATAGCCATTCAATTAGTTTAAAAATTGAAAAGATTTTGTCCATACCACTGATCAATAGATGATGTTTGAATTGAAACAACGGTGATAAAAAATACTTCAGGAAACAAGACTCACCCGGACGTGATGATGAGTAAAAGAAATCTGAAATTTTCACGTACTCTGAACCATATGACTCCATCAAGTCTACAACCGGATCTTTCAAACCAAGATCAGAAACATATTGATCAATGAATGCCTCATCCATGAATGCCTCTCTGCTTGCAAACAACTGAATTTTTAGTTCTCTTGTGATCAAATCTTGATCATCAGTAGAAACAAATATCTCTTCAAAATCATGATCAAAAGATGATGATAAAACAAGGTTTAAATCACATTGATCATCACCAGCTAGAAACATGTAATTACCTAGGAAATCATTAGTTACCTCATGATCAAAATGGTCTGAAAACTGATCATGAAATTGCCATTCATACATGTCCATAAGAACATCAACAAACACTAGAGAATATAATTCCCAATCTGACATATACTCACACTCTTGCTGTTGTTCAAGCTTTGCTTCATACTTACTATCTTCTTGCTCAAAATTTGAAACATACTGATAGTTTCCTTGCTCTAGTGCATGCAGATCTTCAAAGTAAACTAGATCTTGAACTCTCTTTGAAGCACGAATGTTCTCCTCAATATCTTGGGCATCTTCAAATAAACATGCTAAGGATGAAGAATTCCTTTCTAATAGGAGAAGGACAAGATCTAAATGTTGCACCATAATATAGTATACCATGGCAGTGATCTTAGTAGGCCAGATATCCAAGGGCATGCTATGATAAGTGTTATAAAATATTCTGTTGAAGAGAGACAAAACTTCTTCCTCCTCTCTTCTCAAGGCATTAAAATCAGCAAGTTATAAATCAAAAGATTTGTTCTCACCCCAGTGCTTTGAAAAATCATAAGACAACTCGATCCAAGAGCCAATAGAATCAACCCTCAAATTCTTAAACCATACAACATCATCTCTAAATAAAGATTTGGAGAACAACCTCATAAAAACATCATCATGTATAATATCGAATTGATCAAAAAAGTTTTTAAAATCCCCCAAATGCCTCTTTGTTGTGACATGATCCTCTCCAAAAAACCGGGGAAGATATTCAAGGTAATCAAGAGGATAAGGGTGAAGGTGACATGGAAGCCTCAGAGGTTTAAACAACTTATTTCTAATTCTGGTTTGAAAACCAGTGGGATGATCATAAGGATTAACAAGTTGATCAAAAGGCTCAGAATTAATGGCAAAATGTGTTGAAATATGGTTATGTTTTGAATCAGTTTTGACCTCCGCAAGGTTACATAGTTGATCACTAAAGTTAGGAGGTATTTAAATACAAAGGTCATATTTATGAACATGGTTAGGTGAAAATACTAAATCAACATCTATAATACAAGGAGGTTGCAATATTTCCTCTTCTAAATATGGATATATAAAAGAAGGATAATTATCATCTGAATATACAAAACATAAGATGATCCTCTTTACATGTGAAGGAAAAATCAGGAAAGAGATGATAAAGAAAAAAAAAATCATGTAGAAGACTAATGAACTGATACTTGGGTTTTACCTTATGCCCTGTCATTTTCTTTTCAACCATATCTTCCCGAGTGGAGTCTTTGATTGTGGATTCTACAGGGAGAATGTTACTATCAATTATGTGTCATTCCTTTGTCTGCCATCAAAAGTAGAATCTGTGTCATTCTCCCAGAGAAACTAGCTCACTTATGTTCCTCGAAAACGATGCCAAATTGTTATCACTCCAAGAGTCTTTCCCTGAATGTAAAGGGAACGATCTTGGTAAATTCATTAAATGTTTAAATAAAGGAATAAAAATAATGGATCAAAGATGAACACCTCACACACTCACTCTTCTACTCAATACAAATTTGAATACATCAGGACAAACAAGTCTATCAAAGGGTACTGATTAGATAATTTGTCAACTGAAGTGGATGAAGAATGTTAAATATGCCAACAACGTCAAATATATTAAAAATACATATGAAAGGTTGAATATAACTAGCAAATGACTTGTGAATCTTTGTTTATTTATGCAGAGATAAGAAGGCAATTATCAATCATAATATAAAAAATGAAATGAACCTAAGATCAAACTCACAAGTACATAATAAGAAAAGGAAAAGAAAGTTTGAACAATATCACATGACAGAAGCTCATCATTACATAATATATTAAAAAGTCTGAATCACAAAAGGAGTACATATGGATATTTCCATTTCCAAACAACATTCTCGAGGACTGAACCCGCTACTTGTCACTATAGAGATGATTGGCCTTCTAGAATTTACAATTGATAACTAAGATCCATATAAGAAGGATCGAATAGATAAAAATAGTCTATTATTTGATTTATTACAAGATTATAGGATTAACTAGGATATTCTGGAAACTTCAATCATAGTTGGGCATTGAAATATCCTTCATCCTTGACCACAAATAGAATTCAATTAGAACTTGTCTTCTTCCTCGTTAGAAAATCCCTGGTTTGTAGCACAATAGGTGTAAAATGGTCGACATAGATTGCAACACATGTAGAAGACAATTTGGACTAAGATACTTGAGTACTTGATTGAATTCTGACTTGGAGGTTGATATCCCCGTTGCTTCAGAACCAATGATGTTTCTCTCAACTGACTGCAATGATATTACTCAGGATTCATATCATTTAATCTTTGATTAGCCTTCCATATGCCTCTGCAGGCTTTTCACATTTAAACCCAAGATATTTGAGAAAGTATGGAGCTCTGTAGTATCATGATATTTATCCTTCATGAATGTACAAATACAAATATATTGAATATACTCTGATACCATAGGCTCCAGTGATTATGGTTTTTCACCCTCTCTGTTCTCGTTGATCATTCATGTTTCTGCAACATAATCTATTGATTAAAAGATCAAAGAATTCATAAGCACACATCCATCTCCCTGGTAATTGAATTCTTGGGCACCTGTGCGCACATTGTTTATCCTTGTTCATAAATATTGAATTCTGGAAGTGTGCAAATGAGAGAAGATTTACTCTGAATCTAAGAATATGAAAGAGAAACAACTTTCTCCACTGTTGTATTTTCTTTATTTCGATAGGCAATAGCATATACAATATGTTTTGGGAATAACTGATATCCTGACATTTAATCCCTGCCATGGGTAAAAGTTGCTTCTTTGAGTCTTGGAGAAAAAATCCTCAACATCTGATCCTTCTCAGATCTCTCCAAAATCTGAAATTACAACATCTAGAGGGTAGTAACTATTCTCTGGCATAGAAAAGCATGCAATTATTTGAATATTTTGTGAATTTAAATGGAGTATTGTTCAACCCAGGATTTGTTTGTGGCAGATCCTTTTCACCACCATACTGCTTTTCCAGAGCCCTCCATAAACATATAGTAAAAATACGCCATTGTTTGTTTTAGAGAGAAAAATTGTGGGATGATCACTATAGATATCGTTGCAAATGCCACAATCAATTGAGCATTTTATATTTTCTTTCCTTAGAGTTTAACTGACGAGATCGAAGAAGAACGTTAATTGTTGATTTTCATCCAATGCAAGGGGGATTGTGTTCATAGGAAAGTTGAAGAAACTCTTTGTTCCTCGCCAACTAAATCTCTGTCGTTTCCCCAAAAAACCTTAGGGTCGAAGGAAGTCTGGGCTAGATAGGGTTTCCCATCTGGATTACAAGAGAGACGAACCTTCTGTCTCTGCTTTTCTCCATCTCAAAATGCGCCGAGAATTTGTTCTTTTGTCACATGCACTCAGGTTGTGGACCTCTGTGATCAATATGAGCTAGTTGAAAAACTCATCGATCCTCCCTGTGTTTCCTTAAACACTTTATAACATCTAATGATGTTGGTGGTGATTTTTTTATGCTCTGGTGCTCCAGCTCTAAACTACAACTGTTGCAAATAAAAATCCAAAGAAGTTGGGAGCTAATGTATGTGACACCTAACACGACACCTGAATGATCTTGAACCAAGAAATCTATCTTTTCTTGTGATGGCGTTGAGCTTAGCTTTGGATGAACTATATGCAATCTTTGTTAAGAAGAGAAAATACATTACACAATCTTCCATTGCCATTAAATCTTCCTGATCTCTTTCGACACCATAACACATTTTCCTTTTTATTGACATCTGCAAGCTCAGAGATCAAACTCTTTAAACACCTGCCAACGACTAGAATACACTTTGCGGTTTAGTTTTATATGCCAATGGGACCGATATCCCACGTTCATTGGGACTTTTAGGACTTTTTCCAACTTTGTTTTTTCATCTATTTTCAAACTTTTCTATTTTTTATTTTTTTTATTTTATTTTATTCAATGGTGTTTTTAATCATATTTCCATGTTTCATCCAATGTTAAAAATGTTGTACACGTTTATTTTTTTTAAATTAAGATTTTTCATATAATTATGTGTCCTTAATTAAGTTATGGTTCCATACATTTTCAATATAGTGGAAAATATCATGTTTAACACATTTTTTTTACCTTACTTCAATACATAGAAAATAATTGTAGTTGAATAACACTATTTTTAAATATTTAGCAAAAAAATATAATTCATTTTTTTTTTTACTAAATTAAAACCTAAAAAAAATAAGAAAACAAACAGAATTGAAATTTAAAAAACAAATTTATATGAGAAAAAATCATTGAAGAAAAACCTTAAAAACTAAAGAGGAAAAGAAAACCATAAAATAATATATATATATATATATATATATATATATATATATATAGTAAAAGAAAATGAGAAAACATTAAGAAACAGATAAAAAAGAAAAATTATAGCCCCCAAAAACTTTAAAAAGGTGAAAAAAACCCAAAACAATTAAAAACATATATACAAAAACCCCAAATTAAAAAACCTAAAATAAAATTTTTAATACATCATTTAAAAAAAATAACAAAAATAAGTTGAAAAACCTTAAAACTACAACAAAAAAAAAATAATTTTATATCAAAAACCTTAAAAAATAAAATTTACACAAAAACAAATTCATTAATATCTAAAAAAACATAAACATATTTTATAATGTTATATTATAAACAATGTTATAGTATATAACATCGTTATATTATAACAATGTTATAATATAACATATAACATATCCATGGGACCTCGACCGGGCCCACAGGGGGCTGGCGTGAAAACAAATTCATAAATATCTAAAAAAACATAAACACATTTTATAATGTTATATTATAACATTGTTTTTTTTCTTTTTTTGTTAATTTGTGCGGGACCTATTGGCTACGCGATTAACTTGTGGCTTGAGAAATCGTGACTCACGGGCATCTAAGCTGGCAAAATCACCCAGGGATCGCACCCGGCCTAAGCCACACCAACCCTTAACATGGTTGGATTTTTTGTCCCCGTAGGTTTCGAACCAATGACTTTAACAACACAGAGTGGCTTAACAACACACTCCGTCACCGACTGTCCTACACCTCGGGGACTTATATTATAACATTGTTACAATATAAACAATGTTATATTATAAAAAATGTTATAATATAACATTGGCATCGTGCCAGCCCCCCCGTGGGCCTCGCCCATATCCCATGGATATGTTATATGTTATAATATAACAATGTTAAACACATATATCATGTTTAACACATTTTTTTTACCTTACTTCAATACATAGAAAATAATTGTAGTTGAATAACACTATATATATATATATATATATATATATATATAGTAAAAGAAAATGAGAAAACATTAAGAAACGGATAAAAAAGAAAAATTATAGCCCCCAAAAACTTTAAAAAGGTGAAAAAAACCCAAAACAATTAAAAACATATATACAAAAACCCCAAATTAAAAAACCTAAAATAAAATCTTTAATACAACATTTAAAAAAAAATAACAAAAATAAGTTGAAAAACCTTAAAACTACAACAACAAAAAAATAAATTTATATCAAAAACCTTAAAAAATAAAATTTACACAAAAACAAATTCATAAATATCTAAAAAAACATAAACATATTTTATAATGTTATATTATAAACAATG
>JASDQU010200671.1:9003-19059 GCA_032191745.1 Picea mariana
CTTCTCGGGCATTCACTAAGGGTCCTCAAAATCTTAGGGAGTCTCTGTTGAAGGAGAAGAATCTAAAAGAGATGGAGTATTTACCACACAATTTGGAATGCCAAGGTGGGCCACAATTCACCCATGAGCTACTTTAAACCATCAAGTTGGATAGGAAACTCCATATTTTTTGGTGCAAAACACCTATATATGCCTCTACTCATTCTGTCAGTCCCTTATTTCCACCACACGTCTTGTTGTTTCAATAGCACAAGTATCATGTGCTCCATTATTTTGTTGAATTTTTTGTTCAATATCGACCTACCACTTCTCCCACTGAATCCTAGCATTAATAATGCCACATTGAGATTTTCTAACATACTACACATAATGTTCGACCCTTTATTAAACTCCCCCATCTCAAAGATGACGCAATACCCACTTATATAGTAGCAATGAGTCATGAGAACCTTGAGTAACACTCATGGGAGAAGGTGGTCGAAACTAGGACAATTCGAACAGGGACATAGACTTGGAGTTGAAGGAGGGATACTCCCTCCTTTACCCAGTGTTCGCCCCCATTACTAGCTTGAAGCATCTAGAACTAAACCCAATAAAAACAACAACCTCGAAAATAGTTGGAGAGGATGCTTGTCTCTCAAATTTAACCCACACAACACGTCAAATTGAATCTACATTCATCTAACAACATTTCACACAAGTGAATATGGGAGGAAACACCCCAAACTAAGTTTAGCTCACAAGTGGGCTTTCCATCTGCTATTAAGTTTTGCTTCCTCAAAATGTGAAAAAACTTTCACTAGGTGAGCAAGGTTAGGATGCTTGGGGAGGGACTTGTGATGAACTACTTTGAGAATAATCATTGATTTTCCCACCACATATGCCTCACAAATCCCTTAGGTCTTGGAAAATAAGAGGCATTTATAGAAGGACAATTCATCCACTCCATTATTCGAGGAAATCCCACCCCCCAAGCATATTTAGTTTCTTGATTTCCCTTGGAGCCAATGATGACACCCCTCCCCCATCCCCGCACCTACCACCCAAGGAAAATTAACTCTTTCGTATTCAAATCGTGGTATTAAAAGGTAGGGACTAAGATGCACACAACCCTTGTTCATTTTATGCATAAATTATATGATTGTAACATCAATTTTTGTTCCTCTTTTGTCTCCCAAGTTTAATATTGGCTTGAAAAAATTCAAAAAATAGATGAGTGAGAGGAGCCCAAGAGAATTGGTGCAGCACTATTATTGAGAACACGTGAACTAATTATATCTACAAAGATAAGTCAGAATCAATTTCAGGACATGCAATGTGTAATCTAGCTAAAATCACAATGAATTTCTACTTAATCACAATGAATTTCTCCTTGAATTTTCTAGATGCATGTTACCTTTGTAAATTATCTTTGGGTCCTTGAAGAGACATTTACATGTAAATGTATAGAAGATGGATAATTTTTTGCTCCGTTATGTATAGCTAATAAATATTTTTTCATATCCATCCATGATGGCAAAAAACCTTGATTTTATAAAGTCTAAAAATTAATTAATTGTCATATATGATGGACATATTGGTCGCCCATTTTTATGGGATATAATAAATCGCATATCTTATAAGCTATAATTAAACTTAGGTTCCTATCTTCTTTGTGTATATGGGCGATAAAGCATTTTTCAACATGGAGTATAGACTAAAATAAATGTTCAATTAGCCATGAGAGGCCTGCTAATCCTATTGGTTGTTAGTTCCATGCAATGCTTGTATTTCACCTACATTTCCTTACCATTCCCTCGCATGCATACATTTGAATGGATACAGATAGGGAAAGTGGAGATGTTACTAAAGTAAAATACAAAATTCATATTTTTGTATAATATGCATTACATATTATACGACGACAATTTCGACTATCTTGATTGGCCAATTCTAACCATCTTTACTGACCAATACCTTGTAATTAGCCTATTATGCTAGAAAAGAGAAAACATTTTCATGCATACTAGACAATGCTTGCCCTTCAGAGTCAACAGTTCAAATTTTGTTTAGGCGAGGTCAACATGCCACACAAAATAATAAACCTTGAGGGGAAATATTTTTTCCAAGAAACAAAATGTATTTGTATTTGAGATAAACAAAAATAAAATACTCAAGTGCTCTAGGCATAGCCTAAAAAGGAAATCCAAAGATAGATCTATTTATAATCTTTCACTATAGTTCCATAAAGATCCACAACTTTCATAATATCACATGTGCTATCTATCAAGTAATTGGAAATAAATAGTAGACTTTAAAAGTCTCGTGTATTGAAAAAATACAGGTTTAAAAGGAGTTCGGAAATCATTAAATGAAAATTGTTGTAAAACCATTCTTGGCCATCTTGTAATTCTTCCAAGTAACTATAAAGCTCATGTAGATGAATTCCTTTCTTTGAGAGATGATTTGCAACCTTGTTGTGATCTCTCTATATATGAGTATAGCCTACCCAAAGAAATTGATTAGATATTGCTTTTAATTGTTGTACTAGTGGAAGGAAAGAATTAGTTTTTACTTGGAGGCTTCCTTTCATCCAATTAATGATCATAGATGAATCACCCATGACCTGAAGTTTATCAATCCCTTTGTCCAAAGCAGATTTTAGTAAGTAGAATTATGCCTTGAATTCCCCTTGGTTATTTGTTCCTCTTCCTATATTACCTTTGACCTGAATTTTGTGCATCTCTGAAAGATATAGAATGAAGCCAATCCCACAACTAGAATCCAGGCCTTGACAAGCCCCATCAAAATATATACATGCTAAAGACTTGTCCATTGCTATCTACAATAGATTTCTTTGTGGTCTAACCTTTGGAATAACCTTATAATAAGCAAGTAAAGAATCAACCTGGGAAACTACCCAAAAAGTGGGAATCATCTTTTCTTCAAACAAAATAGAGTTTCTAACTATCCATATTCCCCACAGAAACAGAAATGGGATTTTCGTGAAGAAATTTAGATCATGTTGAGTAAACCAAACATTAAGACATGTATCTATGGATTCACATTTTCAAAGTTTTTGGATACCCAAGAGATATTTAACCTGAACCCAAATGTTCTGAGAAAAATTACAATGCAAGATTAAATGTGAAGTGTTTTCCTCATTGCACCCACAAAGTAAACAAATGCTTGGACCTACTCTATTTAATATTTGAAGGGATTCCCATGTTAAAATTTTATTGTTCAATATGAGCCCTTAAACAACTTACACATGGGAGGGGCCTTAACTTTCCAAAGTTTCCACCACCACCATTTTTCATCATCTGGTCTTGGTCCAAAAAGTGTTTATTATTCAAGACTAGGGATATAATTCCCCCTGCTCCATTCAAAGCCTAGATTAATTTATCCAGAAAATTGTTCAATATTATATGTTCCTTATTGAGTTCTCTTAAAAAGTGATCCCGCCTTTCAGCCAAATTTCCTCCTAGGCAAAGATTGGATACCTTTCTCTAGCCTTGGGACCATAAGGATGTGTCATATGGGTTGTTCATCAAATTAAGTGTAAATCTGCCAATTACATGTAGGTGTTGTATGATTTCGCCAATGAGGAATATGTCTCTACCACACCCCATTGTTGCATTCTCCCCCACTCTTACTTGTGATCCATCTCCCACTCACCATGCCAAATAAGAGCCTATGATTGGGAAGGTTAGTTTCATTTCCTTCCACTGGTTGGATACATTCACTATACTCTTCCTTTCCTTTCTAATACAGTCTAAGAGAGTCCCTAGAGCAATGTAGTTTTGTATAATAATTGTTTTCTACAAGCTATCCTTTGTGATGATATTCCATATTTATTTTGTTGGTAGAGATTTACCAAATAAATATATGTTCTTCAACCCCAAACCCTTGAGGGATTTTAGAGATGCAATCATATACCACTTAACCATATGATTCCCTATGTACTCATGGCTCACTTACCACATAAAATTAAAACAAAATTTTCTGATTTTTTCAAGAATACCTTTGGGTATATGAGCTAGGGTGTGTCAGTATATTGGAATAGCTTCTAGCACCGACTTTATCAGACCAATCTACCTCCCCTAGAGAGCAACTTGTTGCACCAAAAAGAAATGTGTTTTTCAATTTTAGGCAACAACCAGTACCAATATGCCTTTTCATAGCAATTTGGATTAAGAGTAAATCCTTCATGTTTAAACCCTTCTGACATGTGTAAGTGTTGAAAAGGAAAACACTCTCTAATACCCAAATCCTAAATACCCTTCAAACCAACTGTTTAAAATGCACATTTATTTCCATGCATGTAGCCTTGTTTTAAAGCTATAAAATGTTCTTGAAATATCAACCCTCCCTTTCTAATCCAAAACATAATAGTAGAACATCGCCTACGGACAGTAAGTGTGTGAGTTCCTCATATCTTATTATCACACCTTTGATTTTTCTCATTCTCCTAGCTTCATTGGTTGATCTATTTAATCCCTCTGATACCAATAGAAATAGGTAGGGTGAGAGTGGCCATCCTTGTCTAAGTCCCTTTAAAGACTTAAAGAAGTTTGGTGTTGATCCATTAATATATCATGCAAAGGAGGTCATAGTCACACATCCCATAATCCACTTGACCAAAGGAAGTGAGAACCCTATGTGAATTAAGAGTAAGGGAAGGTACAACCATGAGACCCTATCATATACCATAGAAATATCTAGATTGATCATTGTTGTTGGAATATGTGAGGTTTTGATAGTGCATAATCACTCTTATTTTGATCTTATAGCCTCATGTATTTGGCACCCTTCTAATAAGTCAAACTACTTAAGAGATATTACTTCTGAGAGGACAATCTTCAGTCTAACTGCAATGACTTTGGAAATAATTTTGCAAATGTAGTTGGATAGGGAGATAGGCTTAAAGTTGCCAAAAGTCTTAGGACAATCCACTTTTGGGATGAGAGCAATAAAAGTGGAATTGAAAGATACACACATTCTCTCATAAATTATCACGTCTTCAACAACTCTGATCAAGTATGTTGTTCCTGAGATTGAGTCTAAGGCTCAAAGAATAATGTCAGTCATCAAAGGTTTTAAATGAAATGTTTTTATGAGTGCCTTTTCTACCTTCAGTTTTTTAAGAAATGATCTTTAAATGAAATTAATAATAAAACAGTACAGAGGTTGTATCTCATTATCTGAGTCGCAATTATAAAATCAAATGATGTAGAAAGATTTACAAAATTGTTAAATAAAGTCAGGTATCAATTACGGATAAGTCTCACCTTGTTTGTAATAGAAGAAAAGTAGAAGATGCACCCTTGAACGAGATATAAAAATGCAGTAATTCACACAGATCACAGGTCCCTTTTTACTCACAGTAATAACAAAGGAAAATGTGTTTACTGAATGAACTCTTGGTGTAATATTATCACAGTAGATGTAGTACTAAATTACAATCAATCACTCTTCAAGAATTACAGAAAGAAATTCAGAGAAATGGAAACACATAAGGAACACATAACTCAAATTGAACGAAACTTAGAATCTTTGTATGCACTTGTATTAATACTCAAAAAATAGTTTCTCTATTACATTCAGCAAGAAGCCACCATGAATAGATCTTAAATCTATCTATTTATACAAAATCTGTCACAACTGAAAACCGTTGGATTTCTTACAATATTTGACTAAAAATAGAATACATCTGAATAAAACAACAACATGCAAATATTGTCGAGTTTTGTTGGCACTTCCTCTGTCTCTTCGTCTACTGGGAGATGCGTTTTTTTTTCTTTAATCTTTGAGTTGGATACACATGTCCATTAGGGCCACCACAATCATTCAGCTTGTTGTCTTGGCCATTTGATCTCGTCGCCATCTATCCCTTCGGGTGTGTTCAGTGGGGCAAGGAATTGCAGTTGAGGACATGGGGGGGATAATTAGATAAATATCTCAATGTTGGCTCATTAAGGGACGGATAACGGCTATAGGGAAGAGTAAATTTTCACGAAAAGAATGGTATGAGAACAATTTTCCAATGAGGAGGTGGGATGCAAGAATGTGGGTGGTAGGGTAGGTGTGGTAAATGGTGGTTGCAGGGTGAAAGGTGAAGAGGGTGAAGAAGGTGGACGTTGTGTATGCTTGTTCATTTGCTCCCAGCTACACTCGTGTTTCCATGTTCAATGCATTGGGTGCACCTATCCATTAATGCTACCATGAACCTTGATCTAGGTGGATATTGGTGGCCACCCACCTTTTCCATCTAACTCAAAATAGTTTTCTAGCAATTTTGATAATTTACTATTTTTAGCAGTTTTCCGGGTCCTGAACTTCCGGAGCCGTTTTGAGGCCCTAAACGACATTTTTTGGGTTATGTTGCTCACAAATTTTTGATGATGAAATTTTGTGCAACTGTTGTAGTCTTTGGACAGATCTTTCCAATGGGCTATTATACGCCTAAAACAGAGATCGTATGCAAACGTTGCGACCCCGGGAAGTTGATGTACTGACTTACCCAAACGGGGCCCATAGGACTTTTGGCGCTTCATCTCCTAGGGTTAGGGTTTTGGATGTTTAGGGTTTTTGAAACTCCTGTTTATGGTAAAAAGGCCTTGAGAGCCTGATTATAATCATCTTCTTGCGAATGAGTGCAGCTCTCACATCTCTTCTCAGAGATAAGCCGCCACCATTCCAGCAAGCTTGTTTCCGCTGCATTTTACAGTTTCAGCTTATTTCATTATTAATAGAAAACCAGTTTTCCTATATCTATGTTATTTTGTGTTAAGAATCTATAATAATCTGTATTCATTTCGTTCTGCTCATAAAATCTAAATCAGTGGTATCAAAGCGGTCTGCTCCTTGTTGTCTTAATGCATGTCCCCAACGAGGTCAGAGTAAAAAGAGTTGGGTCTTGAGCTTGTTTCTCTTGAGGACAAAAGCTCTCGCACGCCCAAGCGACCTCTCATGGAAGGAGAAAATAAAGATGATGGGACAGGAGATCCTTTCAAACTGTTGATTGAGGAAGCCCTCACACGATAAAGGAACGAGATGATGGATAGTTTTGCGCAAATCCTTCGGTGGCTACCAACAGGCAACGCATCTTCTTCGAGCGGAGGCGCCACCCCCTTCAAGGTACAAATAAACTTCGATATTCCTATATTTGAAGGTTAGATAGATGCAGATGTTGTAGACAAGTGGTTGAATCTGCTAGAAGGGTATTTTTCTGTCCATAACTTCTCGAATAGAGAAAAGATTAGTTTTGCACTCCTCAAAGTCGTCCCCCATGTCAAAGATTAGTGGGAAATGTTCTGTGAGCAAAAGGAAACAGAGGAACCTCATTATTTACAGTCACAACCACCTGGGATTCTTTCAGGGATGCTATTAAGTAACAATACTACCCTGTCAGAAGTTATGATGACTTATATACCAAATGGACCACACTGCAGCAAGAAAGAGACCAAGCAGTGCCAGATTTCACAAATATCTTCCATACCTTGCGCACCAAGCTGGGTATCAAAGATTTTGAGTGACATCTGGTGCTCAAGTATCGCAGTGCTCTGCATAGATACATCCAGACCAAAATGGAATTTCTAGACATCTCATCCTTGAGCGTGGCCTACCGATATGTCGTCAAAATCGAGCAAAAGCTCAAACAAAAGACGCGGCAATTTGGGCCTAGGAATCCCTCACGACAAAAACCAGGAAAGGGCGGCCCCAACCCACAGAACAAAGGACAGAGAAAAGATGGACAGTATCAGGACAACCAGTCCAAGCCGCAAGCAAAGAAGGACACTGGAAAGACAAAGGAAGATACCAGGAAGTGGTGCGACTTCCATAAGAGCCCTTGGCATAACACTGTTGATTGTCGCTCAAAGCAGTCATTGGTGGTCGAAGTGAAAGCCTCTGAATCAGATGAGGATTTTGAATCTATGCTAGAACCAGAAAGGGGAAGACATATCATTGACGCGAAACCCAGTGCCACCCTTGCTACCACCAAGCTCCAGCCTAGTGAACCAGACGAGCCAGAAGAAGGAGAGCGTCTCTTCCATTCGCAAGTGTGGGTAAAAGGCACCCTGTTGCACTTCATCATTGATAGCGGTAGCCAAAATAATCTCATCTATGCAGAGGTCATCAAGCGGCTGGCCCTCCCACAACGCCTCACCCACAACCCTAAAACATTGGATGGCTACGCCAAGGAAGCGATCTTTGTGTCAACCAATAGTGTCGATTGTCATACGGCATCAAGCTGACACCAACAGAGCTCAACCTGGACTGCATAAAACAGGCATCCAGTGATTTGATTGTGGACACACAGATCAAGGGCACTCGACAACAAAGGATCCAACTTTATCTAGTCATCAAAGCAGGGCAGCTCCTGCACCAAGGCAAGTGGCTCACCTAGGGCAAAATTCAGCAGAAATTTCTTCATCTGATGGGGGAAATCAACGCAATGGAGACCATTTCTTCATAAGGAGGGAGGATTGATCCAGGTGGATATCGGTGGCCACCCAACTTTTCCAACTGGATCAAAACAGCTTTCTAGCAATTTTGATAATTTACTATTTTTAGTAGTTTTTCGGGTCCTGAACTTCCCAAGCCGTTTTGAGGCCCTAAATGATGTTTTTTGGAGTATGTTGTAGTCCTTGGATAGATCTTTCCAATGGGCTATTATACGCCTAAAACGAAGATCGTATGCAAAAATTACGACCTCGGGAAGTTGATGTACTGACTTACCCAAATGGGGCCCACATGACTTTTGGTGCTTCATTTCCTAGGGTTAGGTTTTTGGATGTTTAGGGTTTTTGAAACTCCTGTTTATGGTAAAAATGCCTTGAGAGCCTGATTGTAATCATATTCTTGTGAATGAGTGCAGCCGTCACATCTCTTCTCAAAGATAAGTCGCCACCATTCCAACAAGTTTGTTTCCGCTGCATTTTATAGTTTCAACTTATTTCATTATTAATAGAAAATTGGTTTTACTGTATCTCTGTTATTTTGTATTAAGAATCTGTAATAATCTATATTCATTTCGTTCTACTCATAAACTATGGATCAGTGGTATCAGAGCGGTCTACTCCTTGTCATCTTAATGCATGTCCCCAACGAGGTTAGAGTACAAAGAGTTGGGTCTTGAGCTTGTTTCTCTTGAGGACAAAAGCTCTCGCATGCCCAAGCGACCTCTCATGGCAGGAGAAAAGAAAGATGATGGGACATGAGATCCTTTCAAACTGTTGATTGAGGAATCCCTCACGCAATAGAGGAACGCGACGATGGATAGTTTCGCACAATTCCTTCAGCAGCTACCAACAGGCGACTCATCTTCTTCGAGCGAAGGCGCCACCCCCTTCAAGGTACAAATAAACTTAGATATTACTATATTTGAAGGTCAGATAGACGAAGATCTTGTAGACAAGTGGTTGAATCTAATAGAAGAGTATTTTTCTGTCCATAACTTCTCGAATAGAAAAAAAATTACTTTTGCGCTCCTCAAAGTCGTCCCCCATGTCAAAGATTAGTGGGAAACATTATGTGAGAAAAAAGAAATAGAGGAACCCTCATTATTTACAGTCACAACCACCTGGGATTCCTTCAGAGATGTTATTAAGGAATAATACTACCCTGTCGAAAGTTATGACGACTTATATACCAAATGGACCACACTGCGGCAAGAAAGACACCAAACAATGCCAAATTTCACAAATATCTTACATACCTTGCGCACCAAGCTAGGTATCTAAGATTCGGAGTGACATCTGGTGCTCAAGTATCGTGGTGCTCTGCATAGATACATCTAGACAAAAATGGAATTTCTAAACATCTCATTCTTGGGCGCGACCTACCGATATGCCGTCAAAATCGAGCAGAAGCTCAAACAAAAGATGTGGCAATTTGGGCCTGAGAACCCCTCACAACAAAAGCCAGGAAAGGGCGGCCCCAACCCACAAAACAAAGGACAAAAAAAATATGGGCAGTATGAGGACAACCAGTCCAAGCCGCAATCAAAGAAGGACACTAGAAAGACAAATAAAGATACCAGGAAGTGGTGTGACTTCCATAAGAGCCCTTGGC
>JASDQU010200674.1:0-19242 GCA_032191745.1 Picea mariana
AAAGAGTACGGATTTTAGTTTCTTTTGTGCAAGTTTCAGAATTGGATTTTAAATATTGAGCGCAGGACATGTTGTACAAGTTGGGTCTTTTGAATAGACTAGAATTGAATAAAGTCTACCATTCTTTCTATAACCTCTTTTTGGGGAGGATTCAAGGAGTGAAAATTGGAGGAGTTTCAGAGAATACATTGAGTAATATTATCTACAAGATCAGAGTACTCCAAGAATTGAAGAATTGCAGAAATTGAAGAAGTCTCAGGAAGCATTATCAAGTTCTATGTGATGATTGGTTGATGGTGATGATTTAATGTAAAGTTTTATTATCTCTCATATATTCTTGGGTGGAAGGAAGGGGAAAGGGTGGATAGTTCAACTCTCTCTTGAAATTGGAGGATTGTATCTTCCTCTTGGAGGTTTATCCCTCCCTCTACATTTGGAAGTTGTAACTACCTTTGGAAGTCATTACTTCCCTTGAATAAAAACTATTGATTATTTATCATATATTGTGCATGGTGTATTGTGGTGTATTGGTGTAACTCTTATACTATTGTTCATTTCTCACTGGATATAATTGAATGGTTTAAGTATAAGTTGAAAAAGGTTTTTAAATTGTACTTGATACTGATTCACCCCCCTCTCAGTATCAACAGGTTCTTCATCAAAGACAAGACCAGAAGTAAGAGAGTATGGAATGCCCCATGCATTTGATTAGTCTGCTTCGCCAAGAGAAGGAAAAGCGGTAAGCAAGCTCATGGAATTTTTACATACTTGTATTAAGTTGATTCAGGATGAAAGAATTGTACAAGAGTTACAAAATTTAATCAGACAATATGAGATAGGAAAGATAGATCCCTTACTGAATATGGAAATACACCAAATTGGTAAAAAGAAAAGGACAAATAAGGAATTACATTTAAATGCTCAAATAGGAGAGTATGATATAGACTATGTGTTCCTCGACTTAAGGTTGGAGTTCAATGTCATGACGAAGCAAACTTGGGCACAGATGGGAAAACCAAAGTTGATCTATTCCCCTATGAGGCTTAGGATGGCTAATCAACAAGCTGTCAGCCCATTTGGACGATTGGAACATGTCCCTGTGGACATTGACGGAGTAAGAACATTTGCATATTTCAAGCTAATTGAAATAGTTTATGACAGTTTCCCCTACCCCATGTTGTTGGGAATTGAATGGGACTTCAATAACTCTACTGTTGTTAACTTAAAGAATAGACGTAAGAATTTTGAAGGTGATGTTCTTAGGGTCATTGCAACTTTAGATCCTGATGAAGTTCAGTGATACATAGAGCCCATTAGAGAAGAAGACTACGCATATGCACTAGAACACATCTACAAGCTAACCGCCAGACAACAGGATTACATTAATCCTAAAGCCAATGGGAATCTAAGCTGGCGAAGTGAGAGTGCATGTTCATCAGATTTATAAGAAGCACTGGAGAACTGGCAGAATAAGATGTATGAAGTATCCACAAGAAGATATGCTAGATTAACCAAAGAAGTTCACCGGATTGGCACAACAATAAGTAACTTACCCACCTTTGATGGTCTGAATCCTTTAGAAACATTCTTGTCAGACTTTGAGGAGAATGTACCAATACAACAGAGATTACTAGCCATGGATGAGGCCCTGAAACCCACACCAGTGAGATGGTGGGGGACACATAAAAGAAACATTACAGATTGGATACAGTGTCATACCTTGATGACAGCGAGGTTCTCAGCACAGGTAGAAGGCTGTGAAGTTTGCTACACAGGTCAAAACTGCCAAAAGGACCATGTGAAAAGCTATGAAGAGGCCTGGAGTGACATTCCGCAAGAAAAGTGGGTACACAAATTCATCAACTCGCTGGACACGATACCTATCAACTGGTACCTCCAAGCAGAGTTGCACCTCATCACTATGGATTGGGAAGGTATGACTCAGAATTTTATAACTACATTCCTATTTGAAATTCAATTTCCGTCAGTAGATCAAGCATTACAGATTGTGAGACATAAAGTATTCGAGGAGGTATCCAGCCTTCCCTTAGAACAGGAAGAGGATGAATGGATTGCGCCTCTCCAGAAACTACAAGGCTGTTACAAAATTAATGCGGATGAAGATGATGATCCAAGGAAAGTAAACATCATAGAAACAGAAGGCCAGAGAGATGTGGAAGGACCAGGAATTGAGATGCCATTCATTGGACAGCCGATTAAGATTAAGAAAGTCAATATTGGAACAGAGGAGACACCGAAGCTTACCAATGTAGGATATTATTGGGATGTTTCCACCATTGACAAGATTACTGAGTTACTGCACGAGTATCAGGACTTGTTTCCAACCAAGTTCATTGATATGAAGGGAATTAAAGGGCCTATGGGAGATATGAGGATTCCCTTAAGCTAGATGCTAGATCAGTCAAACAGAGACCTTACAGATTGAACCCCAAATATAAGGAGAAAGTGAAGATTGAGCTTGACATAATGTTGGAAGCAGGGATTATAGAACTAGTGGAAGAATCAGAGTGGATTAGCCCTATGGTGGTACAAGACAAGAAGATAGGAGAGATCAGAATATGTGTAGACCTCCGGAAGATGAATGATGCTTGTTTACATGAACCCTTCCCTACACCATTCACTGACGAAGTGTTATATAATGTGGGAGGCCAAGAGGTATATTCTTTTACAGATGGATTTTCAGGATACCATCAGATCTGGATTGCCAAGGAAGATCACCACAAGACCACATTTGTAACATAATGGGGGTCCTATCAGTATACAATAATGCCATTTGGATTGAAGAATGCCCCAACCATCTTTTCCAGGGTGGTGGTAGAAGCAGTCAAGGAGTTTTTGCATAAATGTTTAGAAGCATATCTTGATGATTGGACTGTCTTTAGTTTATTAAAGAGTCACATTGAATTTCTAAGGCTAATGTTGGATAAATGCAAGCAGTGTCAAATTGCTTTGAATCTAAAGAAGTGCATTTTATTTTTCCCATTTGGAGTTTTATTAGGACATATTTTATGTAAGCAAGGATTACTGGTAGATCCATCCAAGATCACCATTATAGTTGATCTACCCCCTCCTACAACAATTAAACAACTGCGCACTACGTTGGGACACACAGGCTACTACAGGAAGTTCATTAAGGGATATGCTCAGATCACAGTGCCCATGTAGAAGCTGTTGAAGAAGGATTTTCAGTTTAGTTGGACTGAAGAATGCCAATAGAGATTCAACACACTAAAAGAGAAAATGGTTATTGTGCCCATTTTTGTTTTTCCATAATGAACCCAGGAGTTTCATGTACATGTCGATGCATCCTCTATTGCTTTAGGAGTTGTATTAGAACAATCGGGAGAAGGAGATATTGACCATCCTCTAGCATTTGTTAGCAGAAATTTATCCACAACTGAGATTAATTATACCACTACTAAAAGAGAGGGATTAGCCATGGTGTACACACTGTAGAAATTTCGCCACTATTTGTTGGGACGACATTTTAAAATGTTTACTGGTCACTCCACGCTAAAGTGCCTGGTCAACAAGCCATTGTTGGGGGGACCAATATGCAGATGGATTCTTTTGTTTCAATAATATGATTTTGAGATCATAGTTAAGACAGGAAGAATGAACAAAGGCCCTAACCACTTGTCGAGGTTGGAACATGGCGAAGAACCTACCAGTTTGGAGGATACACTAATGGATGCACAGTTGATAGCCATTAGAAAAATTGATGACCACTTCACTGACATAGTCTAGTTCCTGTCAACTGGAATGGTACCTAGCGAGTACACAACTCTCCAGAAGAAACAACTAGTGGTGTGCGTTGCATACTTTTCACTTATAGCTGGTCAGCTATACAAGATAGGACTGGATGAGATCTTGCGAAGATGTGTTATATAGGTATAACGCCCGTTGATCCTCACAGAATCTCATGAAGGCATCGCAGGAGGACATTATGCAGGGAAAGAAACTGTGCAGAAGGTCCTGAGAGTTGGCCTTTGGTGGCCTAGCTTACATAAAGATGATAAAGACTATTCCAGAGCCTGCAATGTATGCCAAAGGGTTGGGAAACCATCTAGAAGAGATGAAATGTCATTAGCACCACAACTGACCCTATAAGCATTCGCGAAATGGGCCATTGACTTATTTGGACCTATAAACCCACCAGGGAAGAGCACAGGAGCAAGGTACATAATCACAACAACAGAGTACTTGACCAGATGGGCCAAAGCTCGATCAGTTAAGGACCATAGTGAAACTATAGTTGCGTGCTTCATATTTGATGACATCATAACCAGGTTTAGATGCCCAAATATCCTCATGAGCGATCAAGGAACACATTTCATCAATAAGACAGTTGAAGCCTTGAATGAAGAATTTGCAATCCACCATCAAAAGAGAACACCGTACCATCCACAAGCAAATGGGACAGTTGAAGAATTCAACAAGATTTTGGACACAACACTAACCAAGATATGTTGTGTGAATAGGGATGATTGGGATTTAAGAGTACTAGCAGTGTTATGGGCCTATAGAACCATGTGCAAGAAGCTAACAATGCAGACCCTTTTAAGTTGGTCTGTGGTCTTGACGTTGTTGTTCCAATAGAGTATTTGGTACCAAGCCTGAGAATTGTTGCCTTTACAGGTATGGATGATACTGGAGTTGTTCAAGAGAGACTTGTGCAGTTGGTCAAACTTGAGGAAGATAGATTCATTGCAGGATTCCATCAGCAAATACAAAAGGAAAGAGAGAAGGCCTACCATGACAAGCACATCAAGAAGAAGCAATTTAGACAAGGAAATCTAGTGATGGTTTATGACAGCAAGTTCATAAATCATCCTGGGAAGTTCAGAACGCATTGGCTAGGGCCATACGAAATCACCTATGTTATAGAAGGAGGATCTGCACAACTGAAGAATTTGAATGGAGAATGGAAGGAAGGACTAGTGAATTGGAGTCGACTGAAGTTGTACTATAACAACTAGCTGCCTCATAGATATTAGTAAAATCAAACAGATTAAGGGTCTAGGTACCAAGTGCAATTGAAATTGGGTACTAGACAAAGAAAAGACAATTTGCACAAGGAGGAAGAGGAGGCATAAAGGCAAAAAGAAAAGGCCGCACTGCGCAGTCCAAAGTTAAAGTACAACATAATAGTCAGATCAAAGTGCCTCAAGATGAGTCACAGGTGAGCGTTGGGGGTCTGTTGGCCCTTGGTTATGGAAGTAAGTGAATAACAAAGAATAAAATGGAAAAAGCGAACTTCGCGGAAGACACAGTGACTGATATTGGGTCGAAGTGAGAAAAAGAGCAGAAAAGATGGATTGAAGCCCGAGAAAGAAAGTCGTTGGACGAGGAGATCGGGGATGACAGATAAACAAGGAAGAAGGATCGTGGATGACTCAAAAAAAGGAAAAAGCCACCATTAGTTGCTTTGGAGCACCGCACGAGAAGGAAAGACAGGTTGGCAAAGCCCTGAAAACACAGGTCAAGTTGACCTAGGGTTTTAGACACCTAGGGTTTTGGACACTTAGGTTTTGGCCTAAGGATATCGGTGAATGATTGTAAAGTATAAATAGAGGTATAAGGGCCTAGGTTGGGTTGGTAATTTTGGTTTGATGTGTTTTTATTGTTACTATTGATATTGAGTTGGTCGAGAGAAGAGTATTGTGAGAGAGAGAAGTGTTGGGTACAAGAGCCTTCTGGATTGTAATATCTCCATCTGGGTGTGAAGATCAACCCCGCAACTGGGTGCGTAGGGAGGGGAGAGAAAGATAGGAGAAGAGAAGATCTGCTAGCTCAGAGCGCAGATAAGAATTGTATGCTTTACATCAATATAATATAGCACAGTTCTGTGGGCGTAGCCCTAGAGAGAGGGTGAACCATGTATATTTTGTTTTGTGTATGATTGGTATTTTGTATTTGTCCTTCATATACTATTATTGCATTGCTAAGGTAGATCTGATAGATGCATGGAGTAGATCAATCTGATAAGTGATATATGAATGATGTGTTGTTCCTGTGTTAGATCCACTTGATATTCCCCTTGGTTGTAGACATCTCTTTCCTGCAACCCCCTCATAGTTGCTTCGGGTGAGACTGCATCTGCTTCACAGGTGTTGCCGAAAGGGCCAGTAGCTAGGGCTTGTTGGTGCGCTCTTGGAGCTGAACCTTGGGTCTACCCCTATGCCAACACTCCTGCATCAACAAAGCACAAAGTCATCAACAAAAACTCAAAGAACTTTTTGACAAGAAGGTGAATAAGGAATATTTTCATCTTGGAAACATGGTACTCAAGTGGGATACTCATAGGAAGGATAAAGAAAAACATGGTAAATTCAAATCTCTTTGAGTTGGTCCTTTTAAAATTTCTGAATTTTTGCAAAATAATACTTTTAAGCTGCAAAATTTGGAGGATGTTGAAATTTCTAGTGACCAGTCAATGGGAATTTTCTTAAAAAATACTTTTTCTAAAAACCATGGGTGGCTTTATTTCATTGTAAAAATTGGTGTGTTTAGTTAGTTTTGTGTTGTTTTAATAATGACTCCTTTCCCAATGGATAAGGCATTGGAACTGTAATGTTCTTGGAGCCTCACAAGGAGGTCTCCATCCCCTATGGAGCCAGACTTTAGCACATAGGATGTATAGGGGGTCAAATTTTTTAAGATTCTAGGTTTGAGTCATAGGGTCAATTTCTTTAAGGTTTTTGAGTCATGTCTTATGTTAATAAATCATGTTTTGATTGTATGATGAGTCAACAAAATTGATCATAGTCCATGTGAGAGTCTTGGTGTCATGATAATGGTTATCATCATTAGAAAAAAGGGGAAATTTGTTGGAGTTACTTCACACACACCTAGGATTTATTTTTCCTAAGGTTTTTCCTTATTTATTAGTCATAATTAGTCATTATCCGGTCTCCTATATTTTAGGGGAGAATATTCTCTTTCAATTGACACTTCAGTTTGACTACTAGTTGAGTTGAGTTTAGATGTTACATTGGTTTTGCCACCATGCAACATTGGGATCATCACCATACTATAACATTACACTTGATTACCTGAGTTAACTCCTCACTACTCTCTGTTCAGTCAGTTTACTGAAGACTAGTTGACTAGTTAACTCAACTAGGTGGCAATTCACTCCCGTAACTACCTAAGAGACTAGAATAGGTGGCAGTTCACTCCTGTAATTGTTGGTGTGTGTCCAGATCACTCTAGACCACCACTATGGCTCATTAGTTACTCATGTATCCTATATCTATTGTAAATTATTCACTCTTTGAGTGTAGAATACAGTTAATGAGAATTCTTCTATTATTTTTCTCTCGCTTCTTCTTTCTCAATTTCTCTCTGAAAATGTGTGGTATTTTCTAGCTAGATCTATTATTTGAAGGTTCAACACATTTACATGGTATCAAAGCCGACGGACTACTAAGCAAAAGCTACACCAAATTATTTTTGCAGGTACTGAAGATTGAAGAACGCAGAAAAGATGGAATTTATGTTTTACTCACCGATAATACTTCTCATGCCTCATAAATATTTGGAGTGGAAGCTAGATATTCTACTTATTCTCAGAAGTAAAGGCTTATACCAAACAACCATGGCAATGGAAGTAGAGCCTGATTTTGCTGATGAGAAAAATGACTTCCTCTATAGACAAGATATGGCCATATGATTGATCTTCTTGTCTATTTCTCCAGAAATTCTCCACCAAGTATATGATGACTGACAAGAATCAACTCCAAATGAATTATGGGACATATTGGAGGTTCTATTCGAGACTAAATAATATTGTGATGATTTCATGCAGGAGGTTGAATAGATAGAGCCAGAAGAGAAGCGATATCAATCCTCTTATTATGAAGAGTCTTATACAAAATTTTTTGCACAAATTTGTATTCCATTAATTGAAGATGATATTACTTCATTTCAAATTTGTTTTCTGAAATTCCTGTGGAATATATATGGCATGCATCTCAGGAATCACATGCAGACACTTTTCCATGCACAATGCATGCATCTCAGGAGACAAAAGGGGAGTCGCGCACATCAGACTCAATTCTGATATTTTCTGATCATAATTTGCTGAAACAAATTGGATATTTTAATTCCTCTCGAGAAAATATCCAATTTCAGAAAAAACATCGTCCAAAACGGAGTCCAGAAAGTGAAGTTATGATCATTTTAAAATCAACAAAATTTCATCATTTTTTCGGAAATGGCTGCACGGTTTTAAAAGTTTCATCCAAAATTTATTTGGATATTCTTCATTACAATTAGATAAAGTGGATATGTATGGACATATCAATGTTTCATATACTTCACCAGATCTGTGTAGACATCTACATATTCAACAAAATCTTCAACGAGCACAAACCGTCACAGTTGCGAGGTCTTCTTGGAGTGAAGGACATGGTTGCTTAGCAACTATTTTTGTTCCTTCTCATTTTTATTTTTTTTATGCATTGTAATTTGAGGGGGGGGGTGGTTCCCATGAGGTTTTCCCTCTTTCCTCATTTATTTCAGTGTATCTTTTGTAATTGGGTACCTAACATGGCCTCATTACCGGGACCCATTCTTTATTTTCACCATAGTGATGTTCGGGGGGGTGTTGGAGTTACTTCACACACACCTAGGATTTATTTTTCCTAAAGTTTTTCCTTGTTTATTAGTCATAATTAGTCATTATCCAGTCTCTTATATTTTAGGGGAGAATATTCCACTTGGAGAATATTCTCTTTCAGTTGACACTTCAGTTTGACTAGTTGAGTTGAGTTTAGATGTTACATTGGTTTTGTCACCATGCAACATTGGGATCATCACCATGATAATGTGCACTTGCCTTGGGATCATCACTAGAATGGCACATTACACTTTATTACCTGAGTTAACTCCTCACTACTCTTTGTTCGGTCAGTTAACTGAAGACTAGTTGACTAGTTAACTCAACTAGGTTGCAATTCGCTCCCGTAACTGCCTGAGACACTAGATTAGGTGGCAGTTCACTCCCGTAACTGTTGGTGTGTGTCCAGATCACTCTAGACCACCACTATGGCTCATTATTTACTCATGTATCCTATATATATTGTAAATTATTCACTCTTTGAGTGTGGAATACAGTTAATGAGAATTCTTCTATTCTTTCTCTCTCGCTTCTTCTTTCTCAATTTCTCTCTGCAAATGTGTGTGGTATTTTCTAGCTAGATCTATTATGCACAGGTTCAACACATTTACAAAATTTTTGGTCAAACATTTTGGTTTAAAGGTCATCATTATCAAGTTTTGTGTCTCAAAAAGGTATACAAAGAGTTTTCATGTCATATCTAACCGTTTGGGGGTGAAATCATGTGTCAAGTCAACATGCTGCAAACTCTCCTAAAAGTTTCCAACGAATAAAGAAAAGTACATCATGCACTAATCGCATACCATCATATTTTACAAACGTGGAAATTGGTATTTTATTGTTTTCAATGCCATATATTCATCACTTTCTCTTCAAGTCAGTTTCAGAAGGAGGTTTATCATTTTGAACATAGTGCACTGCAAACTGGTTTAAATTATGGCACTATGAATTTCCTGTAGCAATTGAAGGTGAATTAAAGGCTTCCAGGAACTGTCAGTTTAGTTCATGTGACAAAAACTGAGCTTCATATATAGCAGGTACCCTTATTAAAATGTTCAATTACAATGCCTAAAGGTTGATTATAATTGAACCCTAATTGCTGCAATTTTTTTGCACGTTGCAAACTGTTCCATAGCATATGTGCTGCAAACTTCCTTCACTTGGTCATTTTCTGCAGTCCTTGTATCTTAAGAATTTGCAGACCCAATTTTCTTGTCTATATACCAAAATATCAGTTGCATCCTTTTCTTACATCCATGACCCTATCAGCTACATATTCTAGTTAGTGCTACAGATTGTATTCTTTGTATGCGTTGCAAATTAATTGCGCTACAAATCCTTTGTTTTCCCATTTGACAAAACCCTCGCTGACAGTATTTTCACTCAGGTTTGAAATATAATCTTGTTCAAATCATTTTCCTTTCAGACCTGTCACTTTGAAAACCTCTTTGACTAAAACCTAGACTAAATCCATTCGCTCCAAACTTCATTGTGCGTTGCAAACCGAGAGATCACACTGTGAATTCTTTGTTTTACACAGATTACCCCGAAATTTTGTGTGATTCAAGTCTCATCTAGTTTAGGATTTTTGTTCTCTCCTCTCTTCTCCTAGTTGTAATATTTTTTATTCGTGCATTGTTGTTGTGCATGAATACTTTATTCAAAAAACCCTAAACCGTGCAAAATCAAATCATAAACCCTAAATTTAGTTGTTTACATCATACATCTGGTAGAAATTATTATCATAAGGGATGGGGGTTTTAAATCAGCTATCATGGACAGTCAACAAAGTAAGAAGGTTGACAAAGGAGGAGAAATCGCCAGGGTTGAGCCCCATGACCTGCAACTTATAAACTTATAACCATTTTTCAGAGAAGCATTTCAGAGAGTGGGATGCCTAGTGTTTTGTGAGAAAATGCAAAGAGGACATCCCGAGGTTTCTAAGAAGTTTGCACTGAATTGCAATGGGACAAAGACTAAAGTGGGTGCATTGGAGTTTGATGTTTTAGAGCAGACTATTTCTATAGCCACAAAGATACATGTTCATGGAGAAAAATGGTTTAAATCCATGTCCTTGAATTCTACATTTTCTAAGGAGTTCCTAAAACCTAAATATCAAGGAGTTAACCTATCTAAGGGAGTGCCAAGAAATCATATGTTGGAGTATTTTGACAAAATTCTTAGAGTTATTCATAGGTATTTCACTTGTGAAGGAAGGTTCAATATGGTCTATCAATACCATATTAGATTGTTACAACACTTTACTGGGAAAGAGTCCATGAGCCTACCCTTTTATCTATTTAGAAGCATTGGGAAGATGTCAGATAGAGTCCAAGCTAAATATAAACAAGTGGATACCAGTTTTTTTCATTCTGGTATGATAAAAAAGTTAGTATTGGAGGAGTTGAAGAATTCCAACACTGATTGGGATTCTTTCCTAGATGCATCAGGATTTCAGCCAGATGTTTCTCATACACCACAGTCAAAGATATAGACACCTACTCCTGCTGAGAAGACTGTACAGTCATAGTCAAGTAAAAAGAGGAATATGACCAAAAGGGATAAGTCCATTCAGTCTACTGATAAGATAGTTGAAGGTCCTTCACAATCTCTCTATGAAGACACTTCTCTTATGGAAGAGCCTGCACCTATTGGGACATCCTCTAGTAAATAAAAGAGTCAGAAGGGAAATAATCTTGCATTTTCTTCACTTGTTGTTGTAGAAGTTGTCAAGCCTAGACGACCTTTCACTACATCAACTCAGCCAACAAAAAAGACTAAGCCTCTAAAAAATCAAATAGGAATCATTGACATCAAGTCTCCTTCTGATGAGAGGGATCTCACTTTTAAAAGGCTCAAGAAGCATCTAAAAGAGGCAAGGGATGAAAATGAACAATTGAAGAAAGAGAATCTACATGCCAAGATTAAGCTTAAGAGAGCTATAGATATGGGTGAAGAAACTGTTAAAAAGGAAAAACACTGGGTTAAGAGATCCATATCTCTGGTAGGAAAATGAAGAATGTGTGCGGGATGAATAGAGCCCATCAAGCTAACAACAAGAAGCTAAAGGAGGAAGTGTAGTAGTTGTGGGAAAAAAATGAAAAAAAAAACTTGGACATGTTGGCACGAGTGGCCACTAGGAGAAGGAGATGAGGCATCATTTTTGCATCAAAATAAACATTTTTCCATGATGTTTTTTGTTTTGCAGTATTATAACCCTCAAGAATGTTTTTGTCCTAGACTTTTATTATCATATTCATATGCCTTTTTGCAAGTTACTTTATGATTCATAAGTTTGTAGAAATTTCTAAAAAATATTTGAAGGATTTTTGCACAGTTTTGATATCAAATGACAAGTTTTGAGGGCAAAGTCACACCTACAAGCAATTTCACAGCGCGTGCTATTGAAGGTGCCACAAATTGTTTATTTTGGAATAGTTTGCAGTGCATACGCTACAAACCTGACAGTTACATGTATTTTGAGCAGCTGAAGGATGCCAATTGTTAGATAAGGTTTAGATAGCTCCTAAAGAATGAGTTGGACACCAAAGGACACCTGCCCCAAATATCTAGCTTTAGTTAAGCTCCATGCAACGAGTTGGTTGCAGTTTCATTCAATGCTACCAACAACATCATGGAACATAGCATCTTGTTAGATTTTTTGTTGATTACTCATTACCACACCTCTCTAAGGCATAGGATCCTATGTAGGAGCTAGGTGGAAAGTGCTAAAATTATTTTTGAATGTATTATTCTATTAAAAGTGTAATGTAAATCCATTAGAGGGTTCGAATGGTTGTATATTGAGACTCATATATTTATTTTTCAACTGTAAAAGAGTTTCCATATTGTATGTATCAGACTTAAGAATCTTGAGCAGTTAATGATCAGTTTCTTCTTTTTACCATATTTTGTGTTTCATCTTTGCTTTGATGCTTGCTATTGGTGAAGGATTCATCTTGGTAAATGTTTCTAATGCAGTGAAAGATTTATTGTGTTTTTACTGGTGCAAGGTTTGTTAAAGTAATTTATCTTGTTGATTATGATGTTCCTACTTAATGAGTTTTCCACTATATGTGTTTCAGAATTACCTGATGTAACCTGATGCATGTATTCTACTTTTCCTGCTAAGTCTTCCATCTTTCCATTTATATCTTAAACATTGATCTGAGACTATTCAATCATTACTTGTTGATATATATTTCTGGAAGTTTTGTGTTGTTTAAATTGAGTTCCTTCCCCATTCATTACATTTTGAAATAAACTTTTATCTTTACAAACCTACAAGTTTTTATGATTTGTATTAGGCTCACACCTATAACAGTCTAGGTGAGACTTCTAGTACTAATATATCCTTTTCACTCATCATGAGAAGAAACTTCTTCAAAGGAAGTTGGTTCAAATTTAGTAGACAAACTCAATTCACAACCATATGAAATATCCATATCATCTACATTACGTCCATGTTGTCTTTTAGAGCTTTTGGTTCATGTATTTTGACCTCATCAAGATGAACACGTTCAAGTATCTTTATGAGCCACTTTGGTGGAACTTTATGGTACAATCCAGGTTGCTCAAATGATTTAGATGGTGCTAAATTCTAATCAAGGTTCAACCCTTCAATCCCCTCAATCACATAATCCATATGAACTTCAGGTTTTGATGAAATGGCTAGAAATTCTTCATGAGGGGGATATGCAACTTCGAAAGGAGATTCAAAATATCGATCCAATATAGGGATCCCCCTTCAGGATGTGGAATCTCATCATAAAACTCATGATATGTCTTTAGATGGGTGAATTTAACTAGATGATCAAATTTTCGTTGAAAAGTCGTGTCATTCTTGGAGGATTCAAGAAAAATTACAACTCTAGAAAGAATGAACTTCTTATTTACCTCATAGTAAAGATTATATTCCTTGGTGGTATTTGAGTACCCCAAGAAGATGCACTTATGACTCCTTGTACCAAGCTTGTTTCTTTTCTCCTTAGGAATTAAGGTTTTGTAACTCTTGAAATGTTTCTGGCTAGGAAACTGTTGAGCTCCAGTTTTATCATTCTTTCCACCATACAAATACACTCATCATTACAGCTTCTCCCCGCATTTCGTCAATAATATATCGTTGATACACCATAAACCTTCATTATCTCTTGTTATTCATCCTATGTGGTTAATACATAATTTTCCATATTTTTAGTGATTAAAATGATGATTATACAATATTTTTTTCAATGATGGTTTAATCCTATGTTTCTATGTCCAAGCAACATGCTCTGTATTGTTCAGGTTCTAGTATATGCATTGTCCATGTTCCGGTACCTGTATTGTTCTTGTTCCGGTACTCGCATTGCAAGTCATCCGATACTCCAAGTCATCCAGTACCAGAAGGTTCTACAGTCAACTAGTACCCACACTCCATGTCATCCAATACTCTGCAGTGATCCGGTGCTACCTTTGCATTCATCCAGTACCAGCTCTTTGCCTCTTCCGGTACCATCTTCATCCGGTACTAGATTGCGCCTATTCTGGTACTACATCCATCCAGTGTTACCATCATGTTGGTCATGTACCCATAGTCATGACTATTTTCATATGGTATTAAACCCCTGGCTACAAGATTCTAGTACTAATTGTTCTAATCCAGTACCAACTGTGCTAATCTGGTAATAGAAATAATTCAAAATTTTGGAAAGCTTCTAGAGGAAAATCGGGTACATGGGTTTTGTCCAGAATGATTTTTTCATGCAGACACATGTGACAGAATTCACCCAATTCACAAGTGTGGACCTCCAGCTCAGGGGGAATGATTATGCCAAAATTAACAACAAAACTCAAACTGCCATATTGCTCCTCGATTTTCGTGTACATGGGAGCATATCTTGAAAAAACGAAAAAATAGGTTTTTAGAAATATCATCCAGCTACAGAACCCAGGAACCGTTTTATAAATTTTGATTTTTTTGTGAAGATATGGGTGGGGTAATAAATCGAATCTGCCCAAATTGCAATAAAACCCAGATTTTTGAAGATTTGTCCTAAAAATGTAAATTTTGAAATCAGAGCTTTGGGAATCGGTCCCATCCTCTCTTCACTGATTTTTATGTATAAATAAGAGTGTTAAAAGGTTGAGAGGTAGCTATTATCATTTTGTAATGGAGGAGATCTATTCATTGTTGTGAAGAAGATTGAACATATGGAGGAGTGCTTGTAATTCGTTGGAGTTTTCAGCTAATAAAAAGGATTTTTTGTTCTTGTACATGGTGTGGATCAGTCCTTAGTACTGTAGATTTCTTCCACAACACAGGCCAAGTTTGGAAGGACCCCCTTCTTTTGGTATGTGTTGTTTTGTTTTATAGAAAAAGTAGAATACTAGATTTACATTTTTTTGACAGTCTTTAGATCAACATTTTATATTCTCATTTGCTGCATAAAGGAGTTTTGATGAGGTTATTTATCTTCATACAGATTTGATTTATTATTTTCTTTCAATTTATTACATTTCGATTGGGCTTTTTACACTTGATTCGAAAACTAAAACTCAGAGATCTTAACCATTGATTGTATGCATTTAGAAATTCATATGATAGGGTAGGCTTAATGATTTTCAAGTGTGATGTGTTCATTTCAAAAATAAAAGAAATACAAAGTGCATTGATTCATATTTCTACTTGAATATTTCTGATATAAAATATTTGATAAACAAAGCATAGGATCTGAATAACCCTGACATTCTAAAGAAGTTTGGGACAACAATGAATACAAATCTGTGTGAGGTGCATAAAACATTTAGAATTGAATATCATACTCTTAGAATTTCAGATTTGTTCTGTATTGAATGGTAACTACATTAATAACCAGGCCATGTGCTTAACACATTTCACTTGAAGCACGATTTCTGAGTTGAAAACTTCCTTAGATTTTTAGAGTTTCTCTTGCATATTTTTCCTTGTAATGTTACTTTGCTTTTGCAATTGTTTTGGCTTTGTACTTAGCTCTGTTTTTGCATTGGTTTCTGATTTTAGTTTGTGTTGTTTTGTACCAGTTGTTGTTTGGTGTGGATTTAGATTTTGTACATTTATTTGTTAGACATCATTTTCTGCTAAACTTGGTTTGTCACTTGCACCCACAACAACCGATTTGATTGTTCCTATTTCTCTAGAATAGAAATGTTTTGAAATAAGTAGGAAATATTTAATGTTGATTAGCGTTGAATGATTTTGAATTTCTTATAGCTTCAAACACCAATGGATAGATTAGAGGTCTAACTCGTGAGATATGGCCTTCCCACATTGGAATTCTTCCTAAGGTGTTAGTTTCTATCGTGAATTTCATTTCCGTTTGCTTGTTTATTTTATTGCATTAAAGTGTGGATCCGCTATAGGAAATAATCATTGAAGGATAGAAGACTTGAGTAAGCTACTCATGATTAATCACGCGAACATCACCTCGAGTGCCTGAAAGACTGTGATCTAAGCCTTTATAGCACTAAGTATTCCTACGTTCCAGTGATGAATCCTTAGTGTTAATTTGTTGCAGTGTGAGTTTGAATATTGTTTTGTCAGCTTTAGATTAGGCTAGACTAGGCTATGATCCTGTGTTTGATGCGCCTTCACCTCGAAGCTTATGAGCCCTGGTTGATAATTAAATATGGGAATTAATAGTACATATATTTAGCCCCAACATTTTGGCGCCGTTGCTGAGGAGGTGCTAAAGGGATTAGAGCATAGGTAGGTTTCTTTTATTTCTCCAAAGCCTTGATTGTTCCTTTCATGCAAGTGTGTTTCTTTTCATGCAAGCGTGTTTATTTTCATGCAAGTGTGGTGTGCTTTTAAGGATGAACTAAGGGTGGAGAGAAGACGGTAAGACGTGAGGGAAGAGCCCATGCATCCACTTTAGTGGGGTTACTCCAAAATTAGGATGTCCTCTTCCTTTTAGTAGTTAGAATTTGTGTTTTATTAGCATTAATGATTTTTTTATATATATGAGAAGAGAAGCTAACTTCTGTGAACAGATAACTTGGTGACAGTGGAATCCTAGTAGCACGGTGGCGCTTCAAGTATATAATTGGTTTGCTTGCATTTTATTTTAGTTTTCTTATTTTTCTTTCCTTAGGATTTAAAAAAAAAATGGGCACTGTAAGAACCCCCCCCTCTACACTAATCCATGTGTGAAATAGGACCCATAAACAATAAACAAGGACTCAAAGATGATCAAGAGTTTGGAAGAACTCTCTCCATCCTAGCAGCAGTTGGGATCTCAATCTCTGCCTCGCAAAAAGAACAAATATTGGCAACAATCAAGAACCTATCTGCCTCTCCAGAAGTGATAGAAAAACAAGATTTCCATGAGCTACATCCAGAAGAAGATCTAGAAGCCTCCTTTGATTACCATTTCCAACTTGTAGAGGAGACTGAAGAATCATTCAATGGAGAAAGACTACTAGAACCTGAGATCAAGGATTTCTTGACATGCATATTGCCAGATCCAGTATGCATCCAAGAGACAAACCATCCGAAAGAAGATGATCTACGTGGCATGGTAGAGGGAGACATGCAGAGTGGTCTAAATGAGGAAGTGAACCAAGAACATCAATATTACATTGAACATTGGTTCCATATGAAAACAAGATTGAAGCACCACTCTCTTCTTCAACAACTCTCCACATCATCATCAAAGCAGTTGGTTCTTCGTATTCTGGTATACATCAAAGCTTATCTTTCAAACCCAAGTATGAATGTGTTTCTACACCTGTTACGCACATGGTTACATTGGAAATATTCTTACACATGAAATCTAATTTCTTGTTCTTAGGTAGGATAGAGTAAAATTTGCATGTTAGTTAACCTAGTTATAAATAAATGCAACATCTTTTCATGTTTCTTTTCAAATAAATAAAATGAGATGAAGATAATATTGGTGATCTAACATCAAAAACCAAAACAACTTAAGATATTTCTTCTTATTATTACATGCAAATTTTAGACTATTAATAATAACAGTTGCTCATAAGCCTAATCTTTAAAATATTATGGGGATTTACAAAATCTTTAAGGTCTGCACAATGATGCCCATAAGTAACTTGTACATCCTAGTTTCATATAAGAACTTGTTATTCAAGCATTCTTATCAAATAGTAGCAGGAGAGTGAATGAAACTTATACTTGTGAGGGAACACAATCTTATATGGAGAAGATGAACTTGGGGACTAGAGACACCTTTAGGTCATTCTCTCATGGCCTCATCCACCACACATTAAGTAAGTTTGACCATGATATGTCTTTCGACTAATCTCGATACATAAGTCTATTTTTCATACGAACAATCTTTTATGGGAAATCTATAAAATATCTTCCAACTCAATACCATCTCATCCTGTAAAAAGGTTTTCAAATATGCTCCCCCATTCACCCATGCGGAAGAAATCTATAAATTTTATCTTAAGGGTAAATATTGGGACAAGAGCCTTTGATGGAAAATGGGTGTAAGAGGCTAACCCGTCGGGATACTGAACAGGTCTGCTGGCAGTGGGTACTGGCCTGTAGTATAACTAGGCAAACCCATCAGAGTATTGAATAGGCTCATGGGCAATGGGGCATTCTGCCTGGGAAGGATATTTCTTAGATGTCAAAATTACCCCATCGGAGTACTGAACAGGCTTGTTGGAAATGGGTTCTAATCTTGATGTCTTTCATTATGCCTAATCTATATTTGTCTGTATGAACAATATACTTGTGTAAATCGTTAAGAAGAAGCATGCATGGTTGAACAAAAGGATAATGAACCTCATCTAATTGTCATTTGAGAATGTCCGTAAGATGGTCTTAAGACCCCTTCATTCATACCTAGGATGTCATTGTCCTAGAGGTGGGACCCATAAATGTAGGAGTCTAATAAACTCAAATGCGAACTTTATCAATATCACTTGAATGATAGAGATTCTTTGAGAAATTTAACAGGGATGACTGGTTTCCTATCGGTTTCTCATTTATTAAATACCATGTATCTCCTCATGTTCTCTTGTTTAAGGAAAAGAGGAAAAATCCCCCATCATAATTTACATGGTTTCTTGAGCATACAACTATTAATGATTGATGAAATCATATGTAATAAGTAAGTTAGAAATTTCCTTTATGCTTGTAATATTTTAAAATAAATTTCATTTCCAAATTTACAAGCATGAATAAATTTTAATTTTTGGTTGTTTCTTTAACCATGGCATAAATGTATATTTTTTCTCTCATAATAATAGTATTGGTTTAGTTCTTTTAGATTTTTTTGTTCCGGTACTACTGGTACAGAAGCCAGTAGGTTTCTGTACCAACAGTACATAAATTTAAATATTTTTCAAGGGTAGTTTTTGGAGGATATTTTCAGCAGCTCTCAGCTTCGACATACTTCATTTCTCTCCTTGAAGTCAACATGCACCGGTTCCACATAGTCCACTTTCAGCTTGCAGAAATTTTATGTGCTAATGAGAGTTTGCATGAGGACATGCAAACCAACAGGTTTGGGGGAGAGAGAGACATAAGGAATCTCAGTAGATCAACATTCATCAACTCTCTCCTAGATGTCCATCAGTTCATAGCCTTGCTCCACTTC